>JAPDOI010001557.1:0-165027 GCA_029168955.1 Aplectana chamaeleonis
GCCTTGGCTGGGTGCACCTCAAATGTTCGGGATTGTCTAGCTATGATGTCTACACTCATGCTTACTGTTATATGTCTTGCTCTGTAAATCCTCCTAGGGTTCCTCAACATAGTCTTTGCATTTATCAACTCAGCATCCAATGGCCTACAAGCGCCCATTGCTGAACTCACAGTGTACACCAGATCGCACTCAACCTGATGTCATTCTCCTGCAGGAAATTCAAGCTTGAACCATCTTTTCCCTCCCTTCCCCGTCTCCCTGGTTATTTGTCTTATCATGTTCCACGTACACGTCTCACGGTGGTGGTGTTTCAACATTTGTAAAATCTTCTATCCCTTCTCACCTAATTAATCTACCCACTGATGATGTTGTAGAATGTCTTGGTGTTCATATTGTGTTACAAAGTGGCCCCCATGATATTGTCAACGTCTACATACCCCACATCCACTTCCTGTCCTAACGCGTTTTGACCCCTCAAATTGCCCACATACTGTCCATACTGCCTTGTCCTCTAGTTCGGTTGTAATAGCTGGTGATTTCAATGCTCATTCTCCCTCGTGGTTCTCTCCTCTAGGAGACCTGACAATAGAGGTGAACTCATTGAGTTATTCGCTGATGATTGTGATCTTGTGCCTATCAATGAGGATTCTCCCACTCGTCTTCCGGTAGTGGGTGAGCCTTCCCTCACCCGATATCTGCCCTGTATCATCCTCGCTAGCTATCTCCTGTAACTGGTCTGCCGATGTGGTCCTGGCCAGTGATCATGTTCCCATAATCACGTCATTGGATTTGTCACTCAATAGCTTGCTTGCTCCGTTCTCTGGCTCTCGTTGTAAGTCTTATTCCAATTATCGTAAGGCTAACTGGGACCTATTCAAAGAGGTGTTGCTCAGCCAGGCGGCCGCCTACCCGAGGAACGGAACAGTCTACGATAAGGAGAAGTTTATCGTCAAAGCCATCGAACGTGCATCCAAAGCAGCTATTCCCACTGGACGTGTAAGGACTTTTCACCCAAACGTGCCCAGTGAAGTTCTCGACCTGATCACGATGAGAGACGACAAGCGAAGATCGGATCCCAACGATTCTGTGGTACAGCAGCTGTCGGACAACATCACTGAGCTGCTAAATCAACACAAGCAGCAGCGCTGGAAAGAGCTAACCGAGTCGATTGATTTTGCCGCTGATGCCAGAAAAGCTTGGACAACACTGAAGCGAATTTCTGGCAAAAAGATGAGCACGGATCGTAATATGCTCGAGTTCCCGTCTGGAAGATTCGAGCACGGATACAAAGGCAGCTTGTCTGCTTGGTAAAACTTTCACATCGGCCTCATCGCCTCGTGATATGCATAACAGACGAACAATTGCGAGCAATCAGGAAGCTTAATCAACTGGAAGTCCCTGCTATTTCTCCCTCCGCCATCGACAAAGATCATCAAATCGATGAAAAATTTGCGTGCAGAGGGACCCGACGGAATATCGGCTGTTCATCTCAAGCATCTTCCTGGTCCCTATTATGAACTGCTCTCTGATCTCATTTATTCGTCATTCCAGTTCTGGTGTTATTCCGGCGCGTTAGAAACAAGCTGTCGTCATTCCCATCGCCAAACCTGGCAAGCCACTGGATCGCTGCCTCCCACCGCCCCCATCTCCCTCAGCACCCCTAGCCAAGCTTGCAGAAAAGGTTGTCAATCCGCTCCTCCAGAACGCCATACAGCACAACACTCATCAGCATGGATTTCAAAAAGGCGATTTTCACCATCGCTGCCCTGACATCAATCACCGAGCATATCATCGCTGGATTTAATCGCAAGACTCCACGGCTGGTAGAAGTCTCGTCGTTGCTATTGATCTCTCGGCTGCATTCGATAGCGTCGGTATCCGCTCCTATCCCGAAATCCATTCTGGAATCGGACATGCCCAGTTAATGGTCTAAAAGATGGATTAATAGCTTTGTCAAAAACCGGTCCATTCGCGTCAAGTTCGACGGACATCTATCGTCTTCAGTCCCATTGAGAAAGCCGGTGTCCCGCAAGAAAAGGCTGAGTGTTGTCCCCTAGCCTGTTCTCGCTATTTCTGTCTGATATTCTGAGCCACCATCTGGCATTCATCTGTACCTGTACGCTGGTGACATCACTATCGTTTGCACGGACTCAGTTATTGACCGAGGCACCACCATGAACAACTACTTACGGACGTTGGCTGTGTATCTCAAATCAAAGTTGCTGACTGTGTCTACCTCCAAGTCAAGTGTCACGCCTGAGCGACGGCTACTATCGAACATCGGCTTCATCCCAAAGGTCATCTGGGATGGCCACGAGCTTCTCCACTGTCTAAGCATCATCGACTACTGGGGAGTCTTCCTGAGTCCCCTCGCTACGATTTCATGAGAATGCGCAAATGCACGTTTGCCTCCAATAGCCAACTCGCGCAACAACATTCTTCTCGCATTGGCTGGAACCACCTGGGAGCAGCACAGAAGAGAAGTGCTACATGTAACCTGCCCAGGGCCATGGTGCAGCCGGTCCTGCGATATAATTGCCCCTATATGGACCAGACATCTCTCCTGCAAGATCCTCTTGGGTGCAGATTGCAGAGAACACAGGAATGCTGCCCTCAGGCTTATCTGCTGGAGTCATCACAAGTCGACGCCTATTCCGCATCTTCATAAGGAAGCCGGCCCTCCTTCCGTGAAAGAATACTGCTTACTCCAGTCTCAGCAATTTCTAATATTAAGTATTGTCAAGAGCCCGACCCATCCAAATTACCCATCTTCTGTCGTCTGGCCCCCCACCCAAGAAGCATATACGTAGCCGCTCAGTGCTTCTCTGTCTGCAGTCGATCAACAACGCTGGGCTACATCCGAGCTATCGCGAAGAAGACTCCAGATGGCTGAGCATACGCTGGTTCGTGGCAGAGTACCTGTCTGATGCTCAGCCCAGCTTAATCTATGGCGGCGTGCCCCGCGGAGTCGACGACAGCGAAGCTGGACTACCGCGAGCGTACCCGGAGCAATCCTCGCTGGTCTGCAGTGCGGTCACTCCAGATATCTAAAGGCCTACACTCATCGGATTGATCAGTCAGTCCCAGATAATCACCCCGATTGCGAATGTGCTGGACATGATTCATTGCATCTATTTTCATGTCCGGCCAGGCCTACAACCTTGTCTGCTCGAGATCTATGGTACAAACCGTGTGAGGTGGCTAGCTTCCTACGCCACTCTGATGCGATGCTTGCTCTGTTCATGGCTGACAAGAAGAAGAAGAAGACAGAAAAACCGCATTGAAGGAGAGGTTGGACACGAGTTCCACTGGAGTGCAAACCCTTTCCAGGTGACCTTCCACTAATGGAGGAATGGGAGCTTGGTTTTATGGTCCTTCTGGCGGGGCTGATTTACCGGGACTGAGCCACAGTGCTCCGTTTTCGATTCCGTTACCGTATTTGCAGTGCTTTTTGGCGGTTCTGTTCGGTTTTCGGGGTTTAGGCCCGAAAGCGGAAAAACAGTGCTACATGGCTAATAATGGTGATACACGGCTACGCTGCTTCATTCAAGGCAATGTGCACGTTTGTAAAAGTGGTTGAGAATTAGCTATACTTACACACTCTTTTGACTTGTATCAGGACGCCTACGTCGTTGGAAGCGTCAAAAAACGAGTCCAATATGACCGTATTGGAGCCTTCTCCGAGCCACCAAAGTGTCAGGGCTTCCCCATTTTTGCCAAACCCCGCTCTCTCAACACACTACTCTCGGATACGATTCTTTTGGCGCTTCCAACGTGCTAAGCGTACGCTGAATTCAACGCATAAGTGTTTTGGTACAGTCCTTCCCAGTCTTCTCTATCTCACCCCCATGTTTGTGAGCGTATGTACTGCCTTCAAAAAGGCGTTTTGCCACAGTCACACTGCTGGAAAGAAGTGCACCTCTTCCCTGAAACCTGTCGGAAGTGCGGCCCCTGCCGGCACCGTCTGTCTTTTTCTTTGCAACTTTTGGCGCTATTAGTGTTTTCGTTAACTATATGATAAAATTGTTTTCTTCATCCACCAGTCAGTTGAATCCTTCAAACGAGTTCTGAGATTACTCAAAAATTACTGACACACTTTTCATGTCAGATCGCTGGTGTGCGGTGTCTCGTCCATTTGAGTCGGCATTTAGCCTACAGCTCGCCACCAGTCTGCATTTCCGTTTCCGGGTTCGCGTTTGCCGCGAGATTTTTCCATTTCCGTTTCTGAAACTCTTGAGAAGATTCCTGCTCCAGGCGTGCCAAGCTCTAGTACATCCCTAGTGACCTGTATCGGTTTCCCGATTATCACCAGCAGCGGGGCGGTGGGCCTCCAGTGAAATATAACTAGTGATAAGGAGTTTTCGACGGAAAAGCCACCGCTCTGCGCTGCTGATAACCGAAGCCACGGGATTCACTTGGAACGAAACAGAATCACAGCTATCATCTTGTCGAGGCCGTCAACTGTCCTCTCCAAAGGAAAGTATGGGTACCATGTGTTCAATTCGATATACTCTGCCAACGCGTGGCTATTACCGCCCGTATCTTTTGGTCATTGGGCGCTACGGTATGGAGCGCGCGCCGTTTGGCGTCGTTTTTGAATAACTCGCTTCAAAGTGGTTCAATCGGAAAATGGAAGTCAAATTCGGAATCAGCATCAAAATGCGTCTACTGAATGTATAGAACTTTAAATGGAACTCAGTGGAAGATTTTGAGTTACGGTAGCCATCAATGTCCCTCGTGTCCAAATGGGGCTGGCGTTAGAAGTGTTGTTATAAGTGGATTTCTTGACGTTTTCTCGTATTTATAACATTCATATGCAATTTATTATCCTCTGTGTTTCTTCTGAAACATTTTGACAGCGAAAAAAAATTATGAAATAATAAAAAAAGTCATTTTCCTAACAATTTTTGGATTTTTAATGTGGAAAAACCACGAAGTTCTTCTATATTAGTGACTTATTTTGAGATAAATTGCAAAACTTTGAGTAGAATTCAGGTATTAAAAGTTAAACGGAAATCGCGCCGAGTTATTCAAAAACGACGCCAAACGGCGCGCTCCGGCGCTCTAGCGCGCCCAATGACCAAAAGATACGGGCGGTATTGTAGATGCCTCCGAGGGCGCGGCCTGAAACGCCGCATCATTCCATGTAGCCAGAATTGACGGGTTTTGGCTTTGATAGCTAAAACCCGCATATTCTTTGTGTCCCAGAGGAGCTACAAGGGTGCAAATTCTGCGAGTATTCTACACGTAAAAACGAAGGCTAAATTCGAAACATTGATCTCTCTGTCGCTAAACCCGTATATTCTCGCTATAAAATTGCTAGCGGGAATCTACGGATTGCTTGGCTTTACAGCCTGTGTTGAAATGCAATCTTAAACCCGCGCTGGCTACGCGGAACGCTGGGATGCCGTTCGAAAAGTGTTGGCCCGAAGTCGACTCACAGAGTGCTTACATGAAAAACTGTGGCTGGTCGTGGAGGATGACCCCCGTGTCGCTCTCTTGAAGACCTTGCCGAGGATATTTTCGGCCGCTGGGAAGGTGCATGCCGTGGGGAAGAAACGGCGTTGCGGTCGATCGCAGAGAGGACCGCCTTTCTGGGTACGGATCAGGACTTTTTGGGTCGATCGACCGATGGCTGTAGCGAGAATTTACGTAGATTATGCGGGCGCTTTGGCTAAAAATTTCACCAATTGAGGCTAAACTTTCCGTCATTTACGTAAATTCTCGTGTCAAAATTAGAACTAGATGTCTCCGGAAACCCTGGGCATCTCCGGTTTCCGTGTGAGGCATCTAGCTACGCGCTAACCCAGAGTAATTGATTATTCGAATCTTGAAATAAAAAGAGTGCTTAATGCCAGGAAATCCATTGGAAGAGGTTGAACATGATAACACAGTTGTCAAGCAGGCACTGGGGGCGCGTGCTACTCGAGCTTTTAAGCATGCAGCACAATGGGGGAGAACGTGCTGTTCCAGCAGCACATCCTCCTGTCATGCTTGTACCCAGGGCTGGGCACGCGTCAGCCTTAGGGGTTTGCATTTTCCGGACATTGCAGAGGGCAAAGGGGGTGCCTGAATAGAATATCCTAAAAGAAACGCGAACCTGTTTTTGGACGTGCGGGTTGTTGTTTTTAATAATTACTAGCTTCTGTAGAACATCTTAAAGGCAGTGTTCACGATGAAAAAAAGTTTTTCGAAATTCCACTAGGATTGGGTGGTGGAGGGACACTCTGTAACGTTAACGTCGAAAGAACGCGAAAGCAGGCCAGGAAGTGCCCAAAAAGGCCCGAAGTTGCAACTTCAGGCGCATTGAAAACCCCAAAGCGCATCACACGCCCACCGACGTGAACAAATAAATGCTCCGAGATCGTGAGATGAGCGATGATTTTCAATCGTTGGCCCCGTTCTTCCCTTCATTCTCAGCTTCTCTCTTTACTCAGGTCAGTTCGCATAGATCGGCTGCAAAATACGGGAGTTACAAGCCTCGGACAACTCGTCCACCATGTTTTCCATAGCTCAATCTTTGAGGACCATACCTGCGTTCACAGAAGGTCTTTTATGATTTGAGAGACACCATTGGAATCAGCATGGGGCCGTTTTCAAGATAGGCGGAAAAACAGAAAAACGATTTTCATCGTGAACACTGCCTTTAACAAACCCCCTGTTGTCCCCATCTGTAAGGTCGCGATCAGCGATGTGCGGCAAACGATTTTGAGATTTCGGCAAACGGCAAAAAATCCCAAAACGACCGACAAACGGCTTAATCGGCAAACGGCAAAAAGTCTCATCCCTTAGATTGAACCAAATGTTATTCACAAGTGCCGCTCTACTTTTTTCTTTTTTTTCACATACTTACGTCAACATGATAATAATTCCAATTCAAGGGAATAGTTGGAATTCAAGGCATAAGATGAACAGAAACAAGACATGTGGGACCCTATGGAAATCAAAGAAGTCCGCCCGCTGCGGCTTCGCGAGAGGCCGTTTCGGCTTCTACAACGGCACCGAAGCTGCACTATCGCAGAAGTCGCAGCGTGCAATGTCGTGATAGCCCCGCGATAAGAGAAGCTGCGGCTCCGCGGTAGCGCCCTGCGGCTCCGCGAACAGGGGCCGCGTACTAATGAAAATAGCACCGACTGCGAGTAACTCATATGAAATGAGTCATAATACAACTGGGTGAGCCTACGAACAACAATACACACTTGAGGTGCCTACGTCCTCTGTCTGATAGGGATGGAGGGTAGCAGCCCCCGTTATTTATTTCGACCTAGGAGATACGGGATGTCCCTCAATCTTGGGTTATTGACGTGGCGAGAATCTCGTCCTATCACTGAGAACCAGTGCACCGCACCGTCGACGCGCGATCGTTGATGCAAGAGCTTGTGCGGTTCCTCTCTGAGCCGTGCGGTTCTAACGCACAGAACCTTAGCGGTAGTGTTGCACTTGCGTTGTCGACCCTCAAGACGCACTGCAAAAAAAGAATTTCCACGGCACAGGAATCATCACCCAGAAGCCGCTGTGGTACTACCGTGGAACTATCGCGTCACAGATCGAGAGTCGCGGTACCTTCCTGGCACTGCCGCGGCAAACTTCCTCCAGAGTCCCCTGCCCAAAGTGTGTCACACGAATACTTCCTGCTTCTTTTAGCTACACCACTATCTGTTAAAGTTATGATAAGTGAGGTGGCTTCCTCTAAACCTTCTCCTTGCTCTGTGGTAGAGGGGACGGTTGAGAGGATAGCAGTGTACCGTAAAAAGGTATTTTTCATTCATCATTACTGTCTCATTGAAGCTCGAGATGGCCCTATCACAACGCCGGTCAAGAATCAAGCTGGTTTTGAAGGTTTAATAGCGCAAAACTTCAAATTTTGCATGCATTCCTCTAAGCTTCCCCCTTGTTTTCACACCGGAATAGATGGGTATTTGATACGTATTAGCTGTCCTCCTCCAGCGGGGGTAGGTACTGCATACGGCCCCTGGGACACTTTTAGTGGGCATTCGATTTTGACGAAAACCAGCAGCGAGCGGTCGCTTTTTCATTGAAGCATTCTTATGACATTTTGTGTATTTCTTCAAGGCCCACCGCTCCGCTTGCTGATAATATTCGAAATTAAGAGCCCACTAGATCTTACTCCAGAGTTTGTAGACTCCGTTTTTCATTCCAAAGTGAACTCATGTTTTCCGGATTATCACAGCGCGGAGCAGTGCGGCTTTTCGTCGAAACCTCCTTGTCACTACTTGCTATATTTCACTGGGAGGCCTCACCGCTCCGCTGCTGGTGATGATAATCAGAAATCATCATGTCACTACTCGCATAATCGCTGAGCAGCTGACTGCATTGACACATCATGGAGATTTCTAGGCCAAGGCCGTTCCCTAGCTGCAGAAAAAGAGTGGGCGTAACGGGGCGGAACCACCGCAGCATATGCTGCTGACAGTTTTTGCGTTTGAAACCCCAGTTCACGGGACAAATGCTGCTCCCAGCCTTGGTATCCACGCCACATCTTCGCGACTTATGCTGCTCCCAGCGCGCGTCCGGGAGTGCGACAAGGTGCGCTCACCGTCGGCAGTATTCCGAGACGCGCACCATCCACTGAAATTTCGCCGTGAGCGCACCATCACAAAATTCTTCCGGCCTGACATGCCCCGGGGACATGCCACTGTGGCAATCCGCTTTTAGGTCCCCAGAGAGGGTCACCCCACTGCCACGGTCCGCAGTGGGTTGCACTCCCACCGTGGGCCGTGGGGAGGTGACCCCACAGTTGGGTACCACCCCCCCCGAGCCGTGGGGAGCCCCCTCTCCTCGGCGACAAAAATTATCCTCCGGTATCCGGTGGATCTTCTGGTGAGTGACTCGAGGCCACCTTCCAGGTCCGACTCCGAAGAGCCGACTGAAACACTCTGTGAAATGAGAAGCCTTTTATACCAGCAACATTGTTAATACTTTTGTCTAAACATATCAGGATTAGAACAGTTAGGAAGAGGGGTGGGCGGAGCCATCCAATGGCGAGCGGCCGCTGGCTCTAGGACATTTTTTTTCCGTAGGGCGCCGGAGCTCCGCGACATATGCTGCACTTCCAGCATCATGGAACGATATCCTACGACGATGGGGTTTGTAACGCTGAGTCCATCAGCCAATCACAAACTGGTGGGCGGTCGTCAGCAGATATCTCCATGATGCTGCTCAGAAATGAGAGGCCGTTTCAGTGCCCTAGCTGCTCAGCGAATATCTGAGTAGGATGTACCAGAGCTTACCTGCAGAGAACTCGGAATGAGAATTCATCGTAAACGCTCCACGCGTCCACACATGCACGCTTGCTTAGCAGAATACATATAGTCTACAGCAATGGAAGTAGGACCTGGTGAGGTTGCGGATTCTTCTTAACATACTGTAGCCTGATAGTGTTATTACTCATTTTTCGAAATAACTAAAATTGATCGGTGAGTTTCGGCTGCCGCTCTCACATTTCACCTGTTTTCATTGCTTCCACAGATGTAGTCGTATCCGGTGAACACACAGACTCACCGATCTATCAAAGCTGTTCCGAAAAAATGAGTGATACCACTAACAAACTACCGTATGTTAGGACGAGTCCGCAAACCTCACCAGGTCCTACTAACATTGCTGTAGACTATATATAGTGAGAGTGTAAACAGATTTTCATCCCTTATCTTGGGTAGAAATGGCCATTCGGCTAAGTGGAAAATAGATAAGTCAAAACCCTCGGACAACGGTTTAGCGGACAACGGATTATCGGCTCACCCATTGTGCTCCAATTTCCGTGAACATAGGTGGCGTTTTCTTTCAATTTGTGACGAGTTTTGCCTAAAAACAACGAAAATTTCGGCAAACGACAAACAGCAAAGTCCCAAAAATGGCCAGCAAACGGCAATTGCCGCATATCCCTGGTTGCAATCCGCCGACTTGCCGTGTGATATGAGATTTTTCCGCAGCTACACACCGCACAGTGGAATGAACGCGCTCACAAAAAAAATCAAAAATGCAATCTGTTATGAAACGGGGAGGAGAAAAGGAATGGCATGACACCATCGGTGCACACATAGTAGACATTTAATGCAAATTCAAAAAATTAGAGCGCGGGTATTTTTTGGATTTGATAAGGTTCACTCAATGAACCTAGTTGATCAAAAACCTCAGGTAATAGACATGAGAACTAAGAACATTGGAAAAAAGGGGAAAATTTGGCGAATATCTCAATATAAATAGGTTTGATATTTATGTGATTTGAGGACCTTGAATATCGTCTCGGTTTTCGGGATAAAACCCGCACGAGGTTTAAGGTCCCTAGATCACATTAAAAATCGAACTTATTGATGTTCAAGTGTTTGCCATATTCTCCTCTTTCTCACAATATTTTTCGATCTCATGTTTAATGCTATTTTTGATAAACTTTTTGATAACTTCGTTTGAATGAACCTTGTCACTGCTAAAAAATTGCCCACGCTCCAACTTTATTTGTAGTAAATTTTCACACTGGGTACATCGAAAGTATCCTACCTCTGCCTTGTTCCATTTCCTCCAGTTTCATTTCTTTACTCATCCCCGTTCTCTTATAAATCACTTTTTCATTTATGATTATGAGCGCGTCCGTTCTAGTGTGCGCTGTGTAGCTGCGGAAACGTCTTATATCGCACGGCAAGACAAGTTCTAACGGATGGTGGCATTCCAGGTGTATAAAACTCCGGTTTTTTTAAGTCCCTGCGCATCACTTGAATTGTATCTTGTTTCCACATCCTCAAACACAGAATAGCTAATCCTTCATAGGTTCATGAAAACATTCGACAGAAAATATTATTCATTGCAATAGTAGTAGTTCTGTTGTTGTTTGTGATTGTTGATTTCTTTCGAGATAAAAATGTTTTATCTATTCTCATAACTTACCGTCTTACTTACAATTGCTCTTCATGTGATTCCACTGAAATTCTGAAATTACACTCCTTTTTGTTGAAAATTTCAAAATTCTCTCTATTCGATGTTTTTTTTGGACACTTGTTTATCAAAATCAGGAAGTCATAATCATGGCTGCTGTGCCCAAATTCTAGGGAAACAGCCGATTTTGATTTACCAGGGGAGTGTCTAGAAAGGTGCCGAGCTAGGTGAGAGGGTGCATATTCTAACTGGACGAAAAATACCGCGCAGTACCGATTGCCACGTAACCTTAAAATGCTCTGCAATTTTCATTTGAGAGTTTGAGTCGGCCGGTCTGATATAGCAATGCAACTGATATAATCATTTCATGTCCTTGTGGCAATCGGTACCGCGCGGTATTTGGAGTTTACTCGTATTCAAAATCGCCATTCCGAGACGTGTGCCCAGCCCTGGCTGTACTCTGTTATTCGCACTTCAATTCGTTCAATGTTGTTCTCAGGCAGGCTGCGTGTGTGAAAGGCACTGTTCACGATGAACTTCATCCTCGAATTTTCCATGACAAAGGCTTCTCGTGGCTCTCAAGGCTCATTCATAGCTGGTCGCTTCGACTTGAAGTCGAAGCGACCAACAAAACTGCCGCGATTTGAAATTGCTGGAAGAAGCGATTTCAAATCGCTTCGTCCACTGATTTCGAGTCGCTTGGGCGGTCGCAGTTTTGCGTAAAAAATACGGACAATTGCGGACAACGCCGCAGGAATTAAAAAAAAAACATTTTTTTCGGTTTTTGCTGACTCCTCCTGATTTTTTGTGACTTCGGTGCCTTAATCTTCTAAATAAATTAGTCTTGCATAGTTTTCTAACAAAAACATGATTTCAAAAAACGACGGGATGGAATTTGCTTGCACAGCAACATAAAACTTCAACTGACGTTAGTAATTGCCGAATGCTCTGCATGAAATGTGATTTCTGGGTAGCCTTATTGAACCTTCTCATCTCTATATTCGTTAATGTGTAAAAACTACTCGTTTTTCCCTTTCACATGCCGTCTTTTATGTGGGTGAGCTCTGACGTCCGCAATTTGGCGCCGAATACATCACGTCCTGACGAAAGATTACGGCCTAGTCGCTTCGACTAGACGAATCGCTTCCATCATGGAAGCGACGCGACTAGTCGAAGCGACCTAACAAAATCAAGCAGGTCGCTTCGACCAGCTATGAAATACCCCAGTCGCTCGGCGATCGTGACTGAAACTGCAAACTGTTCCAGCCCGTCGCGACTCAGTGCAAGATCTGTTGTCGCGACGGGTTTTGTAGCGACCAGCTATGAATGAGCCTTCAGAAGCAGAACAGTCTCAAGTATCATTTCTCATTTTGTTACTCGAAGGCGTGGGAAATACAGGCTTGCAAGACGGAAATCCTCAAATGCTGTCATCCCGGATATTTTTCCAGTGCTTCAAACGTCGTTGACGACATGGTAAGGTCTGGTGCGGTCCTATTTACGCTGCTATCTCGACCACGTTTGTGAACGTATACGCTGCCTTTAAAGGTAGTGTTCACGATAAGAATCGTTTTTCTGCTTTTCCGCCTTTCTTGAACACGTTCCCATTCTGATCTAAATGATGTCTCTAAAATCGTACAGGACCTTCTGGGAACGGAGTTATGGTTCCTCAATAACTGAGCTAGAAAAGCATGGTGGACGAGTTGTCCGAGGCTTGTAACTTCCGTATTTTGCAGCTAATGTATGCGAGCTGACCTGAGTAAAGAGAGAAGTTGAGAGTGAAGGAAAAAATGTGGCTTTTGATTGAAAACCATAGCTCATCTCACGATTTCGAGTGTTCCATTGTTCACGTCGAGGGACGGAAAGGGGCCGGACTTGCCCAAAGCGGCGGGGTTTGCCCACTTTTCTAAGCCGTTTTGCGGCTCCTGGGTAGCTTTTCGTCTCGTTTCTTCGACGCTGTTCTGCTTCTGAGAGCCACGTTTGTCATGGAAAATTCGAGGATGAAGTTTATGGTGATCAGTGCCTTCAAACAATGAGTGAATTTCACGCAATGAATCGCCGCGCTATTCACTCACCTTTCTATCTCTAATTCTCTCGAAATAACAATACTTATGAACTGAATGTGAATCAGTATAAGCATTTCAGGGTTTGAACTACTAGCAACGTTTAAGCAAGATGAGCCATGGCCGGTATCTACCATCTATGCAGATTTTCATCTACCCAATGGAACTTACGTCCAAGATACATACGTGTTGAAGAAACTATAATGAAACCTTCCCTGTTTTGCTGTAGGCTATTCCTTTTAATCATTACTAATAATAATTGTATAAAACTGTTTTCTGTGGAAGCTCTGAGGTTTTAAGTATGAATGACTTTTTGTTTTTTAGTTACTTCATTATTTGTTCGTCTTCCGAGAGCCAAAACGTTTTCTGGAATGTTGAGAAGGTTTCGCTGTGCTGTTACTCTCATTTCACAGCAAGCTCGTCAGTGACGCCAGGCAGTAGAGCAAGGACGGTTCGCCGATGGCATGCGCGGAATGGAAGGTGCCTAGACTGGCAAAGTGCGACACGCGCGGCGCTCCAGCGACCACGCGAACGCAGCGGCTCTTCGTGGTGCACGCCGCACGTTCCAGCCGAACTGCTCCTGAGCACCTCCAATTTTGTAAGTCAGTTTCTCGGATCAGGAGGGCCCGGAAATTTGGCGCAGCATTTTAGATATCATGAAAAGTTTCGTTTGAACATCAAAATTTCCTTCCAGTGGGGGAGGGGGCGTCGGGCCAAATTCAGCTATTTCGCTATTTTCGAAATGTGACAAATGGTCCTCAGATTCGTGATCAGCACCTGCGGAACCTCGTGCGAGGTTCCCTAGCGAGATGAACAAGCCTGGGGCAGCAGCTAAGGCCTGGGGCTTACTTGTGCGTCAACACATTTGTGTGCCTGTTTCAGTTTTTCAGCTTCCAGAACACGAGACAACTGAAGTTTTTTATTCAATCAGTATAAATACACCGAGAACGTGTTATCAAAAAATGAGTGAGAGGGTGTCCACACGTAAGCGCGTAAGCATACCGGATCGCCAGGACAAACAACTTAAATACCACTAGGAAACTCTACCGGTTACACTTCACATGGATTGAGTAATATTAAAGGCATCGTTCGCGCTGGAAATCAATTTTCATTTTTCGGGCTCAATTTCATGATTGAGCCCGGTAGACCACACTGGTAAACTTTGGTGCGTCAAAAACGCTGGGCAATGAGGTTGGAAGGCGTCAAAGATGAAGGTCCGACACCAATTCTCACCAGTCATTTAGCACTTTTTCCTAGAATGTTGGTGCGACCGTAAGATAACATGAAAAATAGTTACGGCACGAACTCCACATGCAGAAAAACTCCGAAAATGACGGTGACGAGGCCTCCAAAAGCAGAAAAACTTCAAAAAGGATTTTGGCGCGAAATTCAAATTCGTATTTACAATGTGTTCCGATTGACTTTTCATTACAAATGAAGGTTTTTCATGGGCCCCTTCGACATTTTCGTTCACTAGAGAGGCCAAGCTACACAAAAACATGAAAAAATCATATACGGTTTTTTGCGCGTACGATGCCTTTAAATGAAAAAATTTTGTTTGACTGAATCACAATTATCATGTCAAGAAGTAGACCAACCGAAGTGAGCTCTGCGCACAAACGTCCCCGTCATAGTCGGCCGAAGGCAGAACTGAGTCTTCCTCTCCCGTCTGTAGTGATCCTGCGCCGTCCTGCATGGCCCCTAGCGTGTCGCATGCATGCCCATCGACTGTGCAGGAGTAATCGAGCGCACTGCGGCCGGCTCAGTCCGGTTACAACAGGGAAATTTCCATCTCAGTGAGCAATGTATTACAAGCGTATCGACCGGGACGGCCACGGATGGCACAGGCGTGCTCAATCCGGCCACAAACGCCACATCCTGGACTTTTTCACCCGATTCGCATGATACAGATGCTTATCGATCTGGCTGGCTGCAGCCGATCGGCCGACTAGGACGGGGGCCAGAGATAGAACGGGCGGCGGGGTGACTGAACAGCATTCGCGACAGTCTGCTATAGCAGCGTCGCCGAAAATTTTGGGCAGTTGCGAGCTTCGCATCGCCATCTGGATAGGTACCCTGCAATCACCAAATATTCTTATCCTGTTTACCCATTTTCGACTGCGCTTGGAAATCTAAGAAGAATGGTAATTTACCTTGAAAAACTTCAAAATTACAAGCAGGTGCTGAAAGGGAAGCGAAAAAAATGTAACCAGAATAGCGGCGAGGAGCTATTTCGAAGCGTTGAATGATAACAACGAAGGTGAGAGCTCTCAAACGTTGTGGAATGAGAACGTCTTCATACCCAGTGGCCTTCCGAAAATAGCAGGAAACGCAGAAGCACGTTTGTCTTAGGCGCGATTCGATTACAAAACAGACCCCTTACCCCGTGACTGGGTTACCAGAAGAAAATTCGCTACGGAGAAATGCCAAGGCTTTAAAAACGTCGATACTTGAATGCAGGCTGGTCAAACAACTGATCTGGATGTGCGTTCAGGCCAGAGCTCAATACGACTGATCCTCAAATTACTACCCACAATACCCTGGCTCTGAGGAGCATATTTTGATCGTCATTCAGTGCTCCTTCATATCCATTTTTACGAGTTTGTCTTGAAACGTGTTCATCGCGCTGTTCGTGTCGTCTTGTTCTGAAATTCGCAACAGTTTTCAGTGCTCCTACAGTTCTAGATTCAAAGGACGTCAACATTGAAAGTGTGGTCAGGTGAAATGGACGCACTGCTCTTATCGGAACGCTATTCGGCTCGTACTTGCGGACAACCGCTGTTGCAGCACGCGCCGCGCAAGATGATTACACCGGGGCCGCGTGGTCCCAGGACGATTTTTCGTGCAGAGCGTGCTGCAAAAGCGATTGTCCGCAACTGCGAACCGGAATTTTTCTCCGTTAAGAACAGAATTTGGACTTTCTTTTCTGAAGCTAAATCTGTTCTAAATTTTCTAACTCACGAGTCAATAGCTCTATCTGTTTGTACTGCCTTCGTATCTTAGCCTTTAGTGCACAGTTCTCATCGCGAGTCGTTTCCAGTTCCATCAAGGTGTTGCGGTACTGAGCTTCCAGTGTTCCACCCAAAGCTTCCTGCAAAAGACAATCTGTGAACTACTTCCTGCAAAAGACAATCTGTGAACTAAGTAGACCAGAAATATGTAAAGACCGTCCGAATAAGGCTTTACACCCACGCGGCCGGCGTGAGTGTCGGACGATCCTTGTCACGGATGCAAACGGCTGATCGGTATATTACTCTCCTTTTGCCTAATAATCCTGCTTCAATATACCGCAATGAAGAGTTGATGGTGTGGTCGCGGTCGACACACTAACATTACGGTGGAAAACCTGGCGCTTTGCCATTTCGTCATCGATCAGCTGATATTCTGGGTTACGGTTTTTTTTTCACGCTTGTTTCTGCTTTATTTCTGTTTCTGACTCTTTTAAAATTGCGAATAGGGGGCTTTCTTAGTGCGTGAAAAGAATTTGTCGTTTGTTTAGGCTTGGTAGTGTTTTTTTAGAAATATACTTTAAAATTTTAAAAAAATTCAAAGCGGAGCACAAACGGAAATTTCCCCGTCACGCACTAAAGCCTATTCGAAATATTGAGTGCCAGAAACAGAAATAACAAGCGTGAAAAGAAAATCTTAACTCGCTCAGAATATCAGCTGTGCAGTCGATCGATGACGAAATCTGGCAAAGCGCCAGGGACGGTAGTAATTATACTTGTTCCAAATGAAATTCATTTCGAATATCCGACTTTTCGACTATAGTCGGATATCGCCCTTTTTCGAATATTCGACTTTTCGACTATAGTCGGATATCGTACTTTTTCGAATATTCGACTTTTCGACTGTAGTCGGATATCGCCCTTTTTCGAATATTCGACTTTTCGACTATAGTCGGATATCGTACTTTTTCGAATATTCGACTTTTCGACTATGGTCGGATATCGCACTTTTTCGAATATTCGACTTTTCGACTGTAGTCGGATGTCGCACTTTCGAATATTCGACTTTTCGACTATAGTCGGATATCGCACTTTTTCGAATATTCGACTTTTCGACTGTAGTCCGGATATCGCCCTTTTTCGAATATTCGACTTTTCGACAGTAGTCTGATATGAAACTTTTTCGAATATTCGACTTTTCGAATAAAGTCGACTTTTTATCCGACTATGAAAATAATTGAAGTGCAAGTAACTGTTTTTCACATGAAAACACGTCGATTTCTCACTCATCCACTCGCGGGCGTTCTGACAGATCAAAGCATCACTTTCAAACCAAAATCAGACCGATACTCAGACACGCTGACGGTTGTTCAGCCAGGGTAAAAAGGCTTGTCGGTGCGACGGCGGGAGCCAAAATGGGGAGGAGTCGAATTGCCGGTTGTACCGCAGATAGAGAGAAATTCAATTCACGGAGACGGTTATTTGGCGGTGGAAAAGGGGTTGACGGTGCAACGGCGGGGACGTGCTCTACCGTCAAATATGTGACACGTTCCGCAACTCGGACCAAAAAAGATGGGTGCGCCGGCATCAACATGTTTAGACAAAAGTATTAACATTGATAGGGACAAAAGTATTAACATTGATAGGGGTATAAAAGGCTCCTCATCTCACCGTGAGCCTCAGTCAGCTTTTCGGAGCAGGACCTGGAAGGTGACCTCGAGTCATCTTCCGGAAGATCCACCGGATACCGGAGGATAATTTTTGTCGCCGAGGAGGGCTCCCCAGGGCTCGGGGGGGGAGGGGGGTACCCAACTTTGGGGGCATCTCCCATGGTACGCAGTAGGGTGCACCCCACCGTGGACCGTGGGATCACCTCTTTGTGGGGACGCCAATAGGGACTTCCCTGGGTCCCCTCTGCGGACCCGGGAATACCCAGGATGTATTGGAAAGCGCGTGACCGGAAATCTGGTTCGGTTGTACCGCGGTGTGATATCGGTTGAATGGCGGTGGAAGATCGGTTGTCCAGCAGATGCCCCAGCCGATCAACCGACGTTCCCCCGCCGAGTAACCGCCCATGAGTCTGTGCGGTTGGACGGAGGAACAATATTGGTTACACGCTGGATGACCAGGGAGGGGCAACCGACATTCCCCGCGGAATAACCGCTCCCATGCCTGAGTATGACTGCTTGGTGGATGTTTAGGCGTGCCTTATAGTATTTGCCATAGGTTTCGTGGTAAGAGCTTATGTCTCGCGGAGTTTCCGTAGCTATATGCTGCTAGCGTGCTATATTCTTCCATTTAGATGTGAAAAAGGCACTTCGCAATGAATAAAGTGTGTCCAAATGGTAATGGCGGCCCACGCGGCCGGCGTGCTTGGCGAGCGGCCGTCGCATGTGCCGCCCTCGGACGAGTGTTGGATTTCAGGACGGCCCTCCTCTCCCACCGTCTGCAGAGCAGATTGATCGGCGCAGTGCTTGCTGCCAGCCGGTGCCGGCCCCGTTCGTAGTCGATGGCGATGGGGACTTTTCGCATGCCCGTCCGAGAGCGACAAACGCGACGGCCGCCTGCCAAACACGCCGGCCGCATGGGCCGCCAATCTCATTCGGACGCACCTTACGTTCGCCGATCAGTGAGGCTCCGGTTCGTCCGAAAAAACCTGCTGAGTCCGACTGAGTCCGAATGAGTCCGGAGTGGAAAAAACCTGCTGAGTCGGACTGAGTCCGGTTGCTCCCAGCGCCAACCAACTCCTCTGTGAAACACGCAATTGATAGTGACGATTATCACTTCAGCTGTGAATCGGAACGTGTTTGGTGGCTGATCTTTCTTGTTTTCAACATGTCTGAATCTGATTTCCGTATCAGCAGTACGTGGGGCAGAGCGCAGACGGCGAGAGTCGAGATGCGGCGGGACTCGGCAGGTCGCAGTCGACCGAAAAAAATGCACCCAAATCACGTGAAAAACACCTATATCGACCGGGTGGGGTGAGGATGATTTCGGTGGGACTCAGATGGTGCATTGGCCCCGCCCTTGTACGCATGAAAAATATCAGTATCGACCGGGGGATTGCGGTGGGCATCAGACGGTCGCAGTCGGACTCAGTGGGTTGATTTTTTTGCACCCGTCTTCCACGAATTCGATGCGTATCGACCCGGTGGGACTCAGTAGATCCACCGACTATGACGGGGGCCTCAGAGCTGTCCGATTTTCTTGTAAAGAAATTAGGTTGATTCTATACCTAACTTTGTTTTTGAAGTTGATTATTGCGGTAGAGAGCCTATCACATTTTGATTTCCTATGAAATGTCACATATTCAGAGTTCTACTACCGTGGAGAAAAGAGCCTCTACAATTTGGGAAAAACGTAAAAACATAGAAGTTTCAAAAAAGTTGCTAGAAATAATTCTTCCCGGGAGAATCTGCTCTCTGCCGACGGGTCGCGAAATGCCTCACACGAGTACATTAGATTCCCGGGGCTTTGGAGGTATCTCGTCTAATTTTATCGCGAGAATTTACATAAACTACGGACATATCAGCCCCAGTTGGTGGAATTTTAGCTACGTCACCTTCAAGAACTAAGGAAATTCTCGCCGAGAATGCGGGAAAAAGGGTGGAAGATTCTCGCCTTGATCGATCCACCCTGTCCTGATCAGTACTATAGGGCGATCTCCGCTGCGATCGACCGCACTGCCGTTTCTTCCCACGGCCTGCAGCGTCCCAGCAGTCAAATGTATCGTTGGCACGGTCTTCCAGAGAGCGGTTCGGGGTCACCCTCCACGATCAGCCACAGAGTATCGAGTAATCGATTCGCGAGAGGACTGGACCAGCACTACGAACGGCATCCATGCGTTCAGCGTAGCCAACGCGGGATGAGATCGCTGTTCAACACAGGCTGTCGCTAATCCCATAACATGGCTGAGCAGGCCGTTGCGGCCGGTGACCAAAATTTTACGACCCCTCTGTGGACCAAAATTTTTACAAACCCCCCCTTCTTGGGATGAAAAAAATTTCACGACCAAAATCGTGGCCCCTATAATTAGTACTAAATCTCTTTAATTTGACATCTTGAAGTCCACATAACTCGCTACCTTCGCAGAATTATTCCTTTTTTAAGCCAATCCTCGTTGGGACCGGCGTTGAGCCACAGATACAACCCGGGGGTTACCGACGCAACGGTTTTTTTTCATGGATAAAATTGAAAAAAAAAGAATTTACTTACCACTTACTAACTACGCGACTTACTACTCCTACCTCATTCTACCTTTCCCAAGTGGTTGGAAGCTAAACGCCATTTTTTCCGAAAATTTTACGAGCCACTCCCCCTCAAATTTTCATTTTCTTCAAAAATTACCGGAATTTCTACGACCTTCCCCGTTGCGACCTCTCGCAAGCCTGCCCTACACTGGCCCATAAATTCTCGCAACAATTAAGGCGAGAATTCACGGGATTAGCGACAGCGAGATTAAAATAAGAGAATTTCGCCTTTGTTTTTGCGTGGAGTATGCTTAAAGCTTGCACCTTACACCTTTGATGCAGTTTATGCGGGCTTTGGCGAGCGTCGCGAGGACCGAAATTTCCTGCACTACGGAATTAGAGAGCGTAACAGGCCGCTCCTTGAAAGCACTTTGCTACCCACGGGCAGAGTTTTGAGCTGTTGAATACGAAAGGAAAACTTGACAGACGCACAGAAGGGTGCCCACAACGATCCATCGGTCGCACGAAAATGTGTATGGTGCCTCTATAGTTTGAACACGCACCGTAGTCGTCAACAAATAGCGAAGTCTGTCAGCAACATCAATTAGGTTTCTTAAAAACGCTCCCATCGGCCACCTACACCCACAAAGTTTCTTCCAAAAGCAAATATAAATAAAAATTGTGTTTAAAGGCAGTGGTCGCGATCAAATATGCTTGTGGTCTTTTTTCTCTAAACCCTTTTGTGGGTCTCAGTAGTAGGACCTATAAGAAAAAATCGCGAAAAAACCACTGTTTTGGGCCAAATTTGAAGCCTGAACTTTCTTGTCTTTTGATGGTGTACGAGCCCACTCCACATCCTCGGCATCGGTGACCTCTTATATCAAGAACATCAGCTGGCTTGAAATTGGATTTCAACCAATGAACCTACGGATTTATGTACAGATCTAGTCAAAAACATTGACTGAAGTGATGCTTTCATTGTTCAACTGTTTATTCGTTAAATTTGCATTTATTTCGTCCTCTGAATGTCGATGATTTTTGACTGCTCGGCATGAGACGGCGATCTTTTTCGTCATCGCTGTGCACGTGTGCACGAAACAGCTTCTTTGCGCCCTAGGAGCTCTAATTCTAGCCCGTTTTCACCGCTCTACCTTCATAGTTTTTCAGCTGTTTTTGATCTAAGCTGATTTTTGTAGTTTTTTCTATGACGTTTTTCATCGTGACCACAGCCCTTAAATAATAACTAAAATCAAATACAGATTACCGGATGAGCGTAATTATTTTCGTGGAGTGTGATTGACAAGCAGTTTTTGTAGTGAAGTTGTGAGATCCGACTTTGCGACAATGTTCGGATTTTGAACTATTCGAATATCCGACGTTTCGACTATAGTCGGATATAACCCTTTCGAATATTCGACTTTTCGACTGTAGTCGGATATCGCACTTTTTCGAATATTTGACTTTTCGACTGTAGTCGGATATCACACTTTTTCGAATATTCGACTTTTCGACTGTAGTCGGATATCGGACTTTTTCGAATATTCGACTTTTCGACAGTAGTCGGATATCGCACTTTTTCGAATATTCGACTTTTCGACTGTAGTCGGATATCGCTTTTTTTCGAATATTCGACTTTTCGACTATAGTCGGATATAGCACCTTTTCGAATATCCGACTTTTCGACTGTAGTCGGATATCGCCCTTTATCCGAATAGTCGGATACTCATCCGATTATTCGATTCGGAACAAGTATAGTAGTAATCCTTGCGAAACTACGAGTTTAATGTTGCGAGCTAGCGTTCCAAACTCGCAGAATGAACTGATTGAAGCCGGGACCATACACGCATCGTCATGCGAGGTGTTGGGTTTCCTTGCAAAACTTCAATGCTTCAACAGGAATCGAATCCTCAGTGCTAGAGCCATAGCGGCGATCACTGGCGTTGCACCAAGATTGGACAAACAGGCGGCACGGGGAGATCGCCGCGCTGAGCAGTTGGGCGCGAAATCGTTCGATCAATAGCCACTCTCCCTTCGTTTTCCCGTCACCGCAGAGATTCAGACTATGTAGTAACTAATGTTATAGTAACTACTTTGAACGTAAAAAGGATAGAGAAATGACGCAATCAAAATTAATCACCACTCAAAGTGTATTTAATGAAGTGGCTGCTACAGCTGAATGGAAAACTCGTTTCCTACATAGTCATATGTATAACACATATCTAGGAGAATATCTTGATTGTACCTTTTTCAAATGAATTTTGTCCACCAACCAGACAGCAATATTAGGATCTCAATAACGTGACACTCCGCCGTATTCAATTTCCTCACCATTCTTCGACGGATTTTATTAGACTTTTTGATTTTATTGGAAATATTATTGCTGTCATTTCCTGCCACAAATTTTCACCTTTCGTTTCTTGTGTAAAGCCTACCCTAACCATTTTCATCGCCTGCTTCACCCGTAGACGAACGAGATATTCTAATTTCGTTTGTAACTTTGTTCGTTCGTCTGAACGATTGCAGGAGCAGAAATTTTTCCTTTTTGTTGGTTCGAACAAAAAAAAGTTGGTTTTCGCCTATCTAGGGAATTGTTTGAATGTGCTTTTTCATCCTTCTTTGATCTTTAGGAAATCGTTTTTTAAAATTGGAAGCGAAATCCCGGTCCGACTGCTGCAGCACGCAGCTCGAAGGTAATCGTGCTGGGACCACGGGGTTCAACCCTCAAAAATTGTGAATGTTTTACACTCAGGTAGGATTTGTGCCCACGCGAAGTTCCACCCCATTAAAAAATTGGTGAATGTCTCCATCAACGTTATAGATTAAGGTATCTCGTAATATCTACGGCTTTACTGAGAACAACAACATGTTTTAAGTGTCTCAAAAGATGTATTGCTCGTTGCATTGCACGCTCCAACAAACGGTGATCTATGTGCATGACCTCAGTCGATCACCAATCATCTAGGGAGGTGTCGATGTGCGGCCAGGATGACCGAGCGCGGCGACTACCGCCAGCCGGCTGTCGACAGCTGGCTGGCTGTTCAACGACCTAGCATGATCGACGAAAAAGTCCTTCGCACCACTTTTTCCCCCAAACTGGCAAAGTCTCGCGCCTCCACCGCCTCCGCTGCTTTTCATTTCTCTGCTCACCTGACGAAGGGGCAGAGACTGCTGCCAGTTCCAGCCATCTCGGAAGGGTGTCCGAAACCATGAGGCAAACCCGCAATAAGCTCCATAGAACGGAGCACAGGATAGGGAGCGGTTGACCATTTTGCACCAGATTTGGGAAATAGGTCATTTTGATGTGGGGGAACCCTATGGATATGGTTTGAAGTCTGCTTATTGCCATATCGCCTCAAAATCGTCTCTTCTTTTGAGGTTGAAACTCGCATAATACCTGCATGTTTCGATCTTTTCGAAATTCGCAGTTTCGGAGGGATTACTACCACCCCAGGTTTTTGATCTTAGTTTTAGTATGTCGACCGCAACCCCGCAATCGGCTGTTAACATTGCGGTAAACTGTTGTCGATTTAGAAGTCCGAGAATGCTTTGCGACGGCCGCCTGACATACGAAGACGATGTTCAGACAAAACACGCTCGCTGCTTTCTCGCAAAATGAGCTCTCTTAAAAAATGCCAGCGACCTTGAATATATCCTTGATAAATGTCTTCGCAACGAGACGCAATAGTGAGTCTGATCAGTTTACTAGAACACTAGATACTTGACGCTCCTCCCTCCCCTTTTCAAAGCTTCAAAGGGGTTATTGATATGGAACATCAGAAAGACACTCACCTGTGACTGAACGCTCCCTTCGAGTTGACGGATGGTGGCCACGGCGCGATCCAGCTCCACCTGTGTCCGTGCCAATTCGTCCGCACTCGGTCACGCTCAGTGTCGTCGGCTCCTCGTCAGAGCATTTCGTAGGGCATTTTCGTGCTGGCAAGCCGCTAACTTCTCTGCCGCGCTTCTAAAGACTCGCTAACATTTTGTTTTATGCTCCGACCACATGTCAGTCGCCTAAAGAAAGCAGGAGATAGCAGCAAACCTAACGTCAGGTTCAAGGTCATCAACCACTCAGATAATAACACCGGCTGAGCGGGCGGAGAATTAGGCTCCCCGGCTGAACGGGCAGGCTTATTTTGGGGGGCGGAGCGTCTTACCGGCTGAGCGGGCGGGCATGCATTTTATCGGCTGGGGGGCATGGCTTTATGGGGTCAGTGGGCGGACATAAGTCCACGACGGAGCATGTCACCGGCTGATCGGGCAGACATAGCATTACCGGCTGAGGGGCAAGGCTTTACCGGGTGAGCGGGCAGACATATGCATATCATCGGCCCAATACTGAACAGCTAAGGCAAACCAGGGCCACATACGGCGCGGGCGGAATGGGCATCGTGATGGTTCGGATGATGGCATTCCAACGGGCGGTCATCCGCACGATATGGATCATGGACCGCTCACCCCCCACGGTTCGTTGTGACCGTGGGGCGTGACAGCGGATGGGTTCATGAATCTTAAGGCGAGGTAAAGCTTACCGCTTCATGGATAAAGCGCGAGCCTCGAACTTGCTGGGGAATAGGGAAGCCTGCTAGGGTCTTAATCTGCACCTGGAGATCAATATCATTCATACGGTAAGCAATTAATATCGGGTGAGCGGACCTCCTTCCACCGGCTGAGAGGACAGTGAATGCGGGGTGAGGGGGCCACCACTTGCCGGCTGAGCGCTCCACCATTAACCGGCTGAGGGGGGCAGTGAATACCGGGGCATGCCCGGGTACAATGTTAAGTCAGCCGGTATTGCCTGCGCCCTCAGCCGGCGTTACTGCCTTAGCAGGTACACACCTCTCATGAAGAATGTCGTTCTTTGCCTCTTGTATAGCCTCTTCGTGTTTCCGCTTCCAACTCTCTGCATCACCCTGCGCACGACGTAACCGCTCCGCAAGACCGTCTGCTGCAGACTCCGCTGCGGCCAGCTGACGACGAAGCTCTTCAGATGTTGCCATCGCGTTGTGGTTTTGCCGAACCAGTGACTCCTTTTCCTGCAATCAAGTTTCGGCGGCAGTCTTTCATTTCGTTTTTGTTTCAGCCTACAACGTCATTGCATTTTCTGGATAAGTGGAGCGAAACAGACAGCATTGGCGCCTTGCGACCATGGGAGTTTCAAATTATTCCATTTTAGTTTTTGAGGAAAATTAGCATGTTCATGTTCTCTACTTGATAACGATTTCATAAGATGAGGTAAGTCTGGAATTATGTGCTTCAAACTTCCCGGCAGGCGTTGTTCGCGCCATCCTATCAGAAAGTCGCAATGCAGCTACAGTGCACCTACGCACTCGCGTTTAGTTCGCAACGTGCACGCTGATTGCGCAAGCGTGTTGCGACGCGGTTTCGCGGATCTATTGACATTGCAGGCGGTTCGCCAACCGGCGCTGCCCCGCCCCTGATCGATACGCGTACACCCCACCCTTCGCTGCCGCTGTCCTATCCAGCGCCGCCCATCAGCTGGTTAGGTGGTTTTTCAAATTTATTTTTTGTTTGTCGTTGATTTAGAGTTTAATGTTTTTTGATGCTTTCATGCGTGCTAGGATTAGGAAAACAAATCTATTTATTCCAGGAAGCTGCGAAATGCGACGATCGCCCCGATATTTGGGCATAAGGTCGCCGGCCATTCCTGAAACAAAAAATAGTTTTCCTAATCCTAGCACGCAGGCAAACATAAAAAAACATCAACAAAACCACGAAATTAACGAAAACAACAAATAAATTTTAAAAAACCCAACTAATCAGCTGATCGGCGTCGCTGGATAGGATGGCGGCGGTGAAGGGGGGCGTCAGCGTATCGATAAGGAGCGGGTCAGCGCCGGTTGGCAAATTGCCGGCCTCTCCTCGCCTGCAATGTTTAACAGATCCGCGAAACCGCGCCGCAACACGCTCGCGCAATCAGCGTGCACGTTGCGAACTGAACGCGAGTGCGTAGAGGCACTGGTAGAAAGCTTGGATACGTGGGGATAAGGGCTATTAGGCGAATGATCTTAGACCCAAAGTTAACGTGGCGAGCTTCCGGACAGAATGGCGCGTACTATATCAAAAATTTAGGAATTTTCACACTTGACTGACTAGGTGCGATGGACGCGGCGCTTTTTGTGACCAGCCTTGCCGAACTATTCATTTTTTTTTTCAAAATTAACGACGGTGCTGTACAAATCTACTGACCTGCTCAATTGATCCGAGACTTGCTTTGTACACTTCCAACTCTCTCTTCATCAGTTGCTGCTCAGTATTGGACTAAAAAGGGTGGGTGTGTTACTATTTTCCATTAGCCCTCTTGTATTCATAACCAGCGCTCAATAGGAAGGCTGATTTTTTTTAAAGATTTTGCGGAATGGTTTTTCATACAAAATAATAGGGGCATGGAATACAGTCGTGTCTGAGGGTGATCGCTGCGGACACTGCGAGCGGTCGAGACATCTCTGTAAAACCATGTTCCGACTGCAGGTGGTCGCTGCGGCCATGCGAGAGACAACTGTTCCTTTTTCATCGCGCGTAATGGAACGGCGCTCCAACTCTTATCGCTTCGTCGCAAACGTCCTCATCGCTGGGTCGCGGCGACGAAATCCTATGTTTTACTGCTTCGCTACTGGAGGAGCGATTCTCAAAGGTCGCTGATCATCGGCGACCATAATGGCGATGGAGCGATTGTCAGCGAACGACACGTTTCGTCTAGTGAACGTTGACCCTTTCACATGACAAGATCAGTGTTCACGAGTCGAAACGTGTTATTGAAAACTACCAGCCATTAATCTCACTGACTGATTGAATTTCTTCGATCATCCGTGAGGCTATGCACTATAAACAGAATCGCTGCCTCTTCTACATCGCTGCAGCAGCGGGTGCAAAGTCGCTGCGATGGGAAACAGCAACGATGCAGTCAAAACATGGCTTAAGGCGGCGTTCAGAGTTTCCGCGGTGCGACGCGATGGCACATGTCAGCGCGACGCGAAAAATCGCGTCGCGCGGAAATCAAGGTGTGAACGGCGCGCGAAAGCTAGGCGACTACGCGCAATTGCGTAATTTCCGCAATTTTCCGTACCCAAGCAAAACTAATCAATATTTGATCTTATTCTGTCCATTTAAGTGTAATGTAACTTTTTTATCTTCTATCTGCACTATTATGGCACATTTTTGTTTTCGTTGCGACAACTTGCCTCTCTAATGACGAAACAATCAAAAAGACATCGGGAGCAAATAATGCTTGGAATTTTTTTGGAGGTTGTAGTACAGAATAGGGAGGTTTCGGTGAAATTAGACCGAATTATTCTTGTGTCGTTTGTAAACCGTAAAAAACTTTATAGCTCGTCAACTCTTTGAAATCATCATTCTCATCACACTGTCCTTAAATGACTTACTTGACTTAATCGGTTGGATTTCGCCTGACGCGGTCATTCCGCATCTTCACCGAGGTGTGCCGTCCTAGTAGTCAGCCGTGTCCATTTTCACGGTCTTCAGCCACAATTTGAAAAATTCCATCCAGCTGTCACTATTCCATTTCCTGCGAAACGAAACATCGCGCCTGAACTGTCTTTCGATGCCGAGTGACTTCGATCCTCTTTAACCACATCCGTCCAGAACTTTCGCCTACGCCCAGGTGGCCGTTTCAGACAGGATTTGGAAGCATTTTTAAAGCGTGCTGTACGAGACGATCCGGCGTTCTTCTTAGTATATGCCCGAGCAGTCGAAGTCGACTTTCCATTGCTGCTTGAGATGGCGTTAGGAGATGCTGGCACCTCCTCGTGTCAAGCGTTGATGTACTGCGTCGATTTCCTTGTAAAGGTCTTCGTTATGGCATACACGTGGCCAGAAATATCCAAGCAAACGCCTAAAGCTTCCTCTCCGTGCAATCAACCTTTCCATCTGCGTCTTCAGGTGCTGCCCACGTCTCCGATCCGTACATCATGATAGGGCGAATAGCGGATAGGTAGACGCGCAACTTGACTTCCTTCGCGATGGTGGTAGACCACAAACACTTGGTTAGAAAATTGAATGCAGACGTAGCTTTTGCACATCGTTGTCGAATATCCGCTGCATAACTACCATCTTCAGCAAACAGCCCAAATAACAGAAATCGTCGACCAGTTCGATACGTTGTCCGTCCACACAAACTCCCGTTGAAGGCCTCTGAGAGACCCACATCTGCTTGCATTGTCGGGACGAAGACGAAGTCCATAGGCTGCGGCATGCTCGAAACGAGGTTTACAATCCTTTGCAGTTTTGCGTTGTTTTCAGCGAATAACACAATGTCGTCGGCGTACTCCAGGTCGACAAGGGAGCGTCCTGATGGTGTTAGGATCACATCCGCAGGAAACTGTTCTGCAACTCTACGCATGATGTCATCAACGGCGAAGTTGAAAGAAGGTCCTGCAACGGCTCCTTGCCTTACTCCTGTTTCACCTCGAAAGCTGACGTAAATCCGACAGGTGTACGAACTGCTGCTGTTGTTCCTTTGTTCATGTCCTCGATTAACCGAACATGCGCCGGGACTCCATCTGCTCGCAGAGCATTGAGCAATCGATCATGATGAGGAGAGTCGAACGCGGCTTCAAAGTCCAAAAAGCAAGCTGTAATGGCTTCTGAAAACCGCTGCCACGATTCAATTACTCTTCTCACGACGAACACTTGGTCGATGGTCGATCTTCCAGGTCGAAAACCGGCTTGCTCATCTCTGATCGTTCCTTCACGATGTTTGATAAGTCGCTCGAGAATGATACGTTCTAAAACCTTGTACATGACGCACGAAGTAGAGATTCCTCTGTAGTTCTTAGGATCCGTGACGGATAGCTTCTTGTGAAGAGTACGATGATCGCATGTCTCCACGAATCAGGTATCCTTTCGCTCATCCATATAGCACGGATGGTGTTGGTCATTTCACAAATCCCAGACGGAGAAAGAGCTTTCAGCATTTCAGCAGTGATGTTGTCATCTGCACCTGCCTTTCCATTCTTCATTTTCCGGACACAATCCAAAACTTCAGACTCAGTCGGCGGTTCCTCACTGACATCATGTGTGCTCTCTGAACATGCGGGAGCTCAGGTACTGATAGCGCTGGACGATTCAGTAGTGAACTGAAGTAACCCTTCCCATATTGGCAGCGTCGCATCACCAGCTGCAAGCATCTCCATTGCGTGCAGTGTTCAGGACGGGAGAACATCTCTTCATCTTCCCGCTATACTGTCGCAGCCCAACGTGCCGAGGCTTTCCTCGGATTCTTCTCCTCCCAAGCCTTCTCGAACTCCTTAGCTCTACACGTCCACATCTCGTTCGCGGTCAACTTTTGCAAGCTGCCGACGCAACTTCCTCCTCAGACGCTTCTCCTCCCAGAAGTTTCCCACACGTTCGGAGAGCACATACTCTGTTGTAGAGTAGATGTAGTTTCTTCTGAGACGTAGGCCGAGAACTTCTTCTTAGGCTGTACAACCGGGAGTGCCTTTTTCAAAGCGTCTGGATGCGCCCGACAAAAAGAATCCAAGTCATAAAGTTTCTTCTTAGTCTCAGTACTCCGATGTGAATAGAAACGCGTTGTCGAAATTCCTTCTGCACTCTTCATCTCTGAAGACTTGTAATGTCAATCCTCTGGAAGAGGCTGAGCCCTCGCTTCCTCTTATGAATCCTCGCAGTGAAGTTTAACAGAACAGGACGGTGATCCAAATCGAATGCGACATCCCACACAGCTCTAGACCTTCGAATGTCCGATACTGGAATGTCCTCGTCAGGACATGTAGTCAAGCTGTAACTTCAAAGTTGTCATCTTCCGCTTCCGCTGCTCTTCTGAAGATAGCCGGGTTGGTCCCTGCCACGTAAGCTGATGGCGGCGATGATTCCTCTTGAATGTCGATGCAATAATCAGACCACTGCGTTCACAAAAGTCTGACAAGGCGGTAGCCATTGTCCGATGTTTGCTCCACTGGGTGGAACCATTTACCGAGTACTTCGATTCCTGATCAAGTCCCATCTTCGCATTTGCGTCAATCCCCACGACAACAGCATGTTGACAGGTATCCTGGCCAGCAACGTATTGAGTTCCTCGCAAAACGCATCCTTCGAATTGTCTTCTGGCGGTTTCAGTAGGCGAATGAGCACTCACTATCCACAGATTGGAGATCCCTCTGTGATCCCGCGAGTCGTACGAATGCATTCCGGCACGACGTTGAGCCAAACTCGCTTGACCATACCATTGAAGAATCACTTCCTTACAGCTATTGCACAGCCTCCCACTCTCCTATCGTCAGCGTTACCGCAGTAGATGGTGTACTCTCCGACGCTGATGACGGGTCTATCAACTTGAGGCGGGTTTCCTGCAAAGCAGCAAACGGTGCATGGAAATAGCTCAGAAGCCTGGATGGCGCAGTTTTGGATATCCTCGACGGCGATCGACAGTTCAGGGTGGCGAGAATTGGTGGCTTGTGGCCAAAGACTCCATGACTCTATTGGGTACCGGATCCTGGGTGTTATGGACCAGAAGGCAACAATTGGTGTGCCGGACGGCGTACACCTTTATGCAATGTGCGGGATACTTTCGCGATATAGTTATGCACGCTATATCGCTCGAAACGTTCCTGTGTACCTCAAACTGTCTGCTGGGTTCAAGTAAAGGCCAGAGGAGCACCAACGAGCAGGTACCAACAGGTATACACACCCCTGTCCTTAAATATGGCACGAACAAAATTGTTTTTGCAGTATCATCTGAGAACAATACAAATATCCCATAACAATATCAATCAACCTGAGTCTTTGAAAGAGGCAGAAAATTAAAAATGCCTCTTAAGTCCCCGATGATGGAAGAGAAAAATGAAGATTATCGGCTCCGCGACCATCGCGTCGCTTTGCGTTCTAACGACGACGCGATGGTCGCCGCAGCGATTATGATTTGCGCGTCAAATTCGATGTGTCGCGCCTGCTTTACTGAACACACTAGCGACGACGCGACGCGACGTCGCTTTCCAGATCGATACGTAGGCTAATCATAACGTCGCGTCGCGCCGCGACCCTGAACTCTGACACGCCGCCTAGAGTTTTGCGCGGCAGATGTCCTAAGTACCCCAGTGACCCTCGATTAGCCCCACGGCGATAGTTCCGCGGTAGCACTGCAGCGGTCCACGACCATCAATGTGCCTACACGATTCTGCTGCAGTGTCTGAAGCCTCGATAACGCCGCAAAATTGCTGCGATAGGTACCGCACTGGTTCCGTGTTAGAACCATACCGGCTCCAACCAGGGATGCATCAGCGAACCCGCGTCGATTACGATGCACTGTCTTGCGAGGTAACACGGGTTTGAAAGGCAGGACACGGCAGATTTTCAATTTTGAAAATTTCCGATAAATCAAAGCGCAGGCCTCAGTAATGCCTTGAAACGTGTGAGAACAGCAGAAAAAACGGTTTTCTTGGAAACAATCTCCATATTCCCGGCTTAAGCTTGGCAGGACCTGTGCATTCTGATAAGTCTTAACAGTCTTTTTCCGAGTTATTTGTATGCAATCCACAAAAGTCATCTTATCCATCCATCATGCATGCTTTAGCCATCTTCTGTGCAGCGCCACGAGATGTCGTGAGGTGCGGTGACTCCGCCGCGTGCGATAGGTTGACGAAGCACCCCACATTTCGTCAGAAAGATTGTTATTTGAGGCCGGCTGATCATGCTGTGAATATGCTGTAATTAGGGCTGGGCACACGTCCCGGACTGGCAGTTTGAATATGCACCCTCTAAGCTCAATTGGTACTTTTGTTTTCTGTCCAATGTTTTCGTAGAACCTAAGAAGAATTAGTTATTCTGTGTTAGATTGTTCTGATAGAAGGTGATAAATCAAAATATTTTTGTGCTGTAGAAGACACATGTTTAGGATTCATGTGTGATGCGTAGGGACTGGGAAAATCCGAGTTTTTATCCACCTAGATTGCCGCAATCCCATAGAAACTCAGCGTGCCGTGCGATATGGTGCTTATCAGGGGTGTGCGGAAATTTTCAAAAAAATTTCAAAGAAAAGTCAGTTTATCAAACAGCAAACAGAAAACGAAGGCCAAAATGGCGAAGGCAGAAAACAGAAATCAGAAAACAGAAAATTTTCCGGAAAATCAAAACGTACAGTTTACCTCCAGTGCCGTTCATCCGCAGCTGCTGACCTCACGTGCTGCGGCGCGGTTAGTATCCTCAGGCAGGGATGTGGGATCACGGGCGGTGAAGTAGACGCGCACACAACAATAATCAAAACCGCAATGTATTTTATTGTTACTCAGAACGGGAGGAGGAGAAAGGATCAGAAACTGCAACTGAAATGGAAGAAAGGAAAGGTAGGAGAATACTTTCAATACGCCCATTATAGAAATTTGATGTAAATAAACTAAGTTCGAGCGAGGGAGTAGAAATGACATTGCCCGTGATAAGGTAGCATTCAAACGAACCTAGTTAATTAAAATAGGCATTAAACATGAGAGTCATTCGGAAATTCTCCGTAAATGTTCGGTTCAGGCACCCTCTTTGCCCTCTCCTCCACGTCAAGATGCACCCTCGAAGAGCTAGTTTCAACCTGTAAGCCCCAGCTCTGACTGTAATTGCTACCACTGTAGAGGCCGTTTTCTCTACAAAGGTAACGTTTTATAGCGTAAAACTTCTTGTTGGTGGTCATTGAGTTCAACTCGACCTATCTAACCCAAATTTTGGGAGATTCAAAATGTCGCGTGAACGTACACCTTCCATGGACCTCTGAACAAAGTCAGTCCGCTCGACCCATTCTGGATATACCCCTCAATCATCCCATATCAACCTACGATGCGTTGGCAGGAAGTATAGGGACACCCCCGAGAATCGAGGTTTCCAATAAAACTTTGTGTTTGATGATCAATACTGTCCATCAATGAATTCAGCATCATGGAAAACCTATGTTTGACTATTTATATAACAATTGTGAAATTTCGTGAGATTTTATCTCAACTTTTAGAATTTTTCGCCATTCAGAAAGTTTAGGGACACCCTTCGAAAATCCAGATTTTTTAATCCAAACAAAATTTCCCCTTGCAAGTTCGCTACATAAACTCAAGATGAGTACATGTGATATCTTTGTTCCTAAAATGGCTCGTGGTAATGCTCTAACTGCTGCTGAACAAGCTCAAATTTGTGCGCTCAGCGTTGCCGGGTTGAGCCAACGTCGAATCGCTACCCAGCTCGGAAGATCTGTCAACTGTATCAACCAGTTCCTGCGAGATCCAGATTCCTACGGTACTGCCAAACGTTCTGGACGGCCGAAGAAGATCAGCAACCAAGATTCGCGGAGAATTATTCGGCTCTGCTCCAACAGCACACTGTCGCTGAACCAGGTTAAGTCTGAATTATCGCTCAGTGTTTCCAGAACGACAGTCTGGAACACTATAAATGGCGATAAAAACATTTGTTGTCCGACAAACTGATGAAGAAGGTCCGTCATTATCTGAAAACCATAAAAAGAGCTCGACTTGAATTTGCAAAGAGGGAACATGGTAACTGATTGGGCAAAGGTAATGCAGTCCCATAAAATCCGGAAAAAATCGAGAAATGACGCGGAGATTTGCAGGTCATCTTTTCCGACGAGAAGAAATTTAATCTTGACGGACCGGATGATGCTCGATCCTACTGGCGAGATCTGCGCAAGGATCCATTGATTTTCAGCAAGACAGAATTTCGGCGGTGGCTCGCTGATGTGTTGGGGAAGCATTCATTAGCGAAAGTGTTTTGGAGATTATTCAATTCTTGTCGCATAAACTCGGAGGACTATCAAGAAACTCTTCGCACGCATCTACTGCACCGTTTTTGTCCCGGAACACGACGTCAGCGTTTCACTTTCAATATAAACAACGCGGCAGTTACGCATGCCCAGGTCTACAAACACACCTGGTTTCTACGTCATCGAATCCGTTTGTCCGGAATGGTCCGCGTGTAGTCAGATTGGCAACCCGATAGAATATCTGGGTCATGTTGTTGCGCCAGGTTTATGCCAGCAATAAGCAGTAAAGAACGGTAGATGAGCTGAAGGTCGCTTTATCCTCGAAGCGTGGGCCAATCTGGATGGAAACGTCATCGCCGATTTGATCCAATTCTATACCAGAGAGAATTTTTGAGGTCATTGCTATTGGTGGTGCAGCTATTTCATTTTAGATTGTATGTTTAATTCCTTCTTTGTTCCAATAATTTTTGTTTTTGTGTTGTGTCCCTATGCTTTCTGAACAGGCGAAAAAATCTGAAATTTGGAAAATAAATTCTAATAGTAAATTGCTCAGCTGTTATAGAAGTAAACAAATAGAGAGTTTCTAACCTTATTTATTTGAATTCATTTATGAATTTAATATTGATTCACTTAAATATAACATGATTTTGAAAAACTTGATTTTCGGGGATGTCCCTATACTATCTAGAACGCACTGTATATCCTTCTATTCGTAACCGATCCCACCTGGCTCAGCTGCCTCTCGAGTTCCGAGATGCGTCTGTCTTTCTCCATAATTGTTGATATGGGGCGTTCGTTTTACAGGCCACAGTTGGACAGATCATACTGGGAGTCTCCTCTTCGCCTTAAAACACTGAGACTCAGTTCTTCATGTCTCAATGGAATATTTGGAAGAAAAAGATCAACCTGGGCAGGGAGGATTTGTGGGAGGTGCTCAGTTCAGGTCAGTCATCCTCCTGTTCAAAGTTCGAATAGATGAGAGGAGTTGATAGACATTAGCGAGTATTGACGACCAGTATTCGACAAGCGTCCAGTTCTACCGCGTCCTTTAATTTAACACCATACAATTATGCTCTATTTATGACGGAGCGCATAAGCCTATGGTCCGCCACTGGTCGCTACTGGCTCTCTACTACGGTAATCGACGCGCGTTCTCCGCCGACCCCATTAGCCATCAGCGACCCCATAAGCGATCAATACGTCTTTGCCACTCTCTCGAAAGCCGCCAGCTTTACGGCTGATCGATCGGTTATTTGGTCGCTGATGCATGCCGGGGTCGGCCGAGAACTGCGTCGCTTATCGTAGTAGAGAGGCCCAATAAAGACAGCTGGCGAACCATGCATTGTCCGTGCTCGCGCAGAGTATAGATGTACATTCCGTTCAAATTAGTTGAGCAAACTCTTGTTATTTATGAATCCTTACCATAATCGGAATCGACGGAAGATTCACGCTCAAATGTCGTTTCAAGTTTCATCTTTTTGTACATTTATTATCCGACTCAAACCTGGAATCACGTACCAATTAAATGACTGGAAAACAGGTTGAATTTTGTGTTTGAGCCAGGCTTCCCGGAGTGCTCATCTCCCGGAAACGCGCTCTTCCAGTTCATTGCTCGTTGTTTATGCTGCTCCTTTAGATCTCGAATGCAGTCCGCCATCACTATTTCCTTGTCCTCCAGCTTCCTTTCCAAACGAGTAATCTCCTGGTCTTTGCGTCGACATTCCTCCTTCTAAATGTACAAAATAAGTCAAGATCAGATGGAGGTACTGAATGGAGAACCCCCGATTTCCATTCTACCAACAGGACGTCATTCTTTTGTTGAAACTTGCTGAGTGATGCTTGTAAATCTGACGCATGATCGTCTCGTTCTCTTTTCCTTTGCTCTCTTTCTAACTTCTAAGTCGCTAGGTTTCTCTCTTCTAGCAATGACGGAAATCATGGCTTGATAAGGTCGAGCCTGGACCACAAAATTAAAGCATAAGCCATTCTTCCTAATCTTCATATTAGTAAAATAAAGTTATTACGTTCAGATCATTAATCGTTTCTCTGAAGTTCTGCGGCAACATCCATCTATCTTTGGGAGCGCGCCTTCTCCTCCTCGATTTCTGATTTGGAGTCTGGAACAACGCTGGTCTACAAGTCCAAAAATGTGAGGTCGGTGTAGTAAGCAGCAGAGCAGCCTGAGATCCCAAAGCACAACTGTGGTTGTGTTTTATTTATCTTTCGACCGTCCCATTACTTGCCCCGACCAACTCAATTAAATGCCTGGACATTGTTTTCTTTTGCAGTTCAGTTCATCTATCATTCTAAGTAAACCTTCCCCCAACTCAGCAATTTGGAGTTCTATGTTCTTTTTGCATTCACCACTTTCTTTCGCCTCTTTTTAAGCTTAGTTCTGCTTCTCCAACAACTCACTAAACTAAAGAGGCACTATTGTCATGAACTGGTGAAGATACTCAAGACAGTGTCACGACAAATTTCGTCTTTGTTTTTCATCTAAAATCAAATTCTCGTGGACTCAGTGAAGCTTAATGCGCTCAGAAGAACAGAGAAAAAGAGCCCGGAAGAGGCCCTATACGGCCCCGAAGTCTCGCTCGCGCTAGGCCTTTCCACTCGTGTGGTCGAGTTTTCTATGGGCGAGTTTGGTCCATTTCATAGTTTGCATTAGAGCGCGAGCGCGAATGAGCGTTTAGCAATGGGGCGCTTGGAGTATTCCTTCTTTCATTGTTGCGCTGCTTCTTTTCGTGCATATTTAATATCCTCCTTTTTAGTAGTTCCCTTATTGATCCCTACTAAATATATTACCGGCAAATAATGCATAAATTCAAACGAATAAACTAGAAAATACCAGCAAAGTTTAAATTCACTTCCGTATTTTGCCCCAAGCCCACGCAGCTCGTTAACTTCTGAATCTCCTTTCTCTAAAATTGAAGGTACTGTCTCTTGAGCCTTTCCGTTCTTTTTTCTGTCTTTTTTCACTGATACGAACAATCAGGTCCCAAACCTTTCATTTCTGGTGAAAACTAAGCCAACGATTTTTATCATGAACACTGCCTTCGAATGTGCCCCTGTAATCTAAACTCTCACCTTCTGGAATGTCTTTTTTCAACTCCTGCCTCTCTAAATCAACCTGATCCCAGTTTCCTTTCATACTCACGCAGAGACTCATTCATTTTCTAGAAATGTCATTTTAGTTCTAGCGGCTTATGAGTCACGTAAAATTCAGGAGACGAAGCCACCTCATTTACTATGACTTTCTGGTGCTGGTCATTGTATTTCTTCTCCAACACTTCGAGACGTCTTCATTCTGCTGCATCTCGTGTGAACCTTCTGTATCTCCCTATTTTTCTCGGCGACTTCCTGAAAAAGTAAGTTCTTAGATGTGTGCCTGGATCAGTACTTGACAGGCCCAATCTGAGGTTTTACTGGCACTAATTTTAGGAAGGTGCCATTCACCAAACTCCATGTAGAGCCCTAACTAAGAGGTCGTCCGATTTTAGCTGTTCCTTGTGCCGTTGCTCCGGCACCTCGATATCGTGACTCAGAATTTTCGAAGGCGATGGTCCTTTTGAGGAGTCTCTCCAAATTATCACTTTTTTGACAAAATCATGCTTCAATGCACACGAGACATATGGAACCGTCTATGGCTCGAGGTTCACCTTTTGCCGTCAAACGGCGAGCTTCCTCAACGGCTTCTGTTCAGCCTCCTCCACCTTGACGCGGAGAACATCACAACTCTGGAACACTTTGTTTAATAAATACTCTTTTTCTACGATTAATTCTGGACCAAACGCTTTTACATACAGTAGAGGTTTTCAGAACTCTTCGTGACGCAGTTTCGTCGTTCTCTTCACGAAGCTCCTCGTTCTCTTTCTCTAGTTCGGACTATTCGGCTCCTTGTCTCTTTCCCTGAACGGAGAAAATTCGTGATTCAACAACAATGTTCCGCAGTTCATAGAAATTTACCTTTGGAATAAGAGGACGGACAAGGGTAAAGTACGATACCATGGCCACTCAACAATATCAGCGAACGCCCTATAACATTGTCTTGTATTGTGCAGATGGCTACTCTGGAAGGAAATGCGGTTAATGATAGAATTGTTCAAAGCGGAGGACGTTGAGGACGTACATCCTCTTCCTTCGCATGCGACAGTCCTCTTTCGCATGTGGATCGAGCAGATCTGTGCTTGTGGCGAAGGGCTAGTGATGGCACCGTTGACATATTCTCTCCTTTTAGCCTTCGAGCTAAGCAGCAGATGTGATTCAGCAAGAGAATTCCCATATGTATTGTAGGTGATTAAGATTAACTCACCTCTGAAACTACTCCGATTTTCGCAGAAGATTTTTTGTTTTTCCAATTTGATAGCGCGACTGATCAGCTGTCGGCTGCTTAGCAGAATCGTCTGCCTCCATTGGTCCTACAATAAACTGCTACATGCAGTAGTTATAACACCGCTCATAGGAAAACGCTCAGAGGACTATGAGTACGCGGCTTCAACGTCCCTTCCCAACAACTTACTTCAGGGTATTCCAGTTCAAAGGGATCTGGAAAAAATATTTGAGATCTTGGTGAAAAAGGGCTATACAGCGGTATTATGATCGCTTGGGCCCTATATAAGCTACGCTCGAAAAGAACGCTAAATAATAATTTTTTGCTAAAAGAGGGCCACGATTGTTTACGTTGGCTGCTGAGAAAGGAAGATTCCAACCGCTATGAAGAAATTATATCCTATCCGAAGTGCAATCCAAGCGTTATAGCTAACTTGTTCATCACTTTCAAAAGCATTGTTACTCACGATGAATTTCGTTTCGAGTCTCTTAATATATGATGGAAACTCTAGTACCCGAGACAACAGTTACCCTAAAGAAGACACCATACTTGAAAAATCACTGAAAACTTCTTTTTCGGAGCGAAAGTTTCCTCCAATAGAATCTGAGAAAGGAAAGAGTCGATTGCCAGGAATCGTCATATCACTATCAGGTGATCATAAATATATTTCATCAACTTTCACTCGTTTGCACTATATCATTTGATGAAAGCTACTTCCTTTTCTCATTTTGTGCCAGATTACTGTCAGAGGGTGGGTTTTCCTTTGACGGAATTCGAAGAGTTCGATCTCCCGTATCTTCTTAGTAATGCTCTGGTGTCCACAATAAAGACCTACGTTCTCAAGCGACCCAAACTTGAATCAGAATCAAACCCCAAAATGGTGAGTTATTTTTTTAGCTGTACCAACCTCTTTAACGGTACTACCCTAAGATTTGATTATTTGCTATAACAATCTCGAAAGTTCATTTGTTCACGTCGATCTCTAGGGCGGAGAGGGTGGATGAGGGGTTTTGAATGCTTCAGAATGCGTGTTCGCAGCTGTTCTTTGCCGTTCCTGGCTCGTTTTCTACTGTTCTTTTGACGCACCCACAGGTGAAGCTTTTACTCTTCGCCTATCATTTTACTGTGAAAGTAGCCGTGAATGATGATCATCGTGTGAATCGCTGTTTTTGGCTTTGATCTCTAGCAAGACATTAATGTGTTAGCTGGCCTTCCTCATCTCAATCACTGAAATAACCTTTCAGATCTGGAAAAAGTTGATTTTGAATAGAAGTTATTGAAAAAAAGACGTTGTGACTCGACAACGCTTTCTACGCGCACCTTGCTGACGAGAATCCTACAGGTGGTTTGTTAGTGTAGTTAGTACAAACATCTAGAATGGAGAAAGTACCGCACCGTGTCTGTGAAGCTTCACACATGGCGACATGCGGTATCGCAGAACAAATTCCGAATACTTGGCAATCTGTGAGCGTGGATACCCTTCACGGCAGATCCGAATGCCTTCCCAGAACGCCGTTACACCTGACCAGTATGAAAAAATCTGTCAACATCGAAAAATTGGAATTGAAAGTAGGTCAGTATTGGAACATAGGTATACAGAGAAGACAATATAGCTGAAATTTCGATAAAATCGATTAACAAGATCAATCCTGCCCAGACAAGGACGAAGATCTATTAAAAAATAGCATGGCTCTGTCTCTTTGAAGGCACAGTCCCATCTCCGGGAAAATTTCTAATATTATAGTCCGGTCGCCGTGTATAGTAAGCCTTTTGAAATCTCTCAAAGTTCCTCCCAAATAAACGAGAAAAAGCGATGAACAAGTCGAGAGCGCGCCCTATAAGAGAAAGAAAGAAAAAATTGGGTAACAGCTCAAACGACAAGTCTTTAGATCTTATTAGGGAAGAGAAACGAGATTGATTTCATTCAAAATCTATGGTCTTTTTAATTGTTAGCGGTCTGGCCTTTATGTACTTTGCAGCCTGCTTCCAGAACGATTGCTGCAAATAACGAGAAGCCAAACAGGCTCCGAGATAAGCTCGCCCGCGAACTCCTCGCCGTTCAAATTCAAAATCTTCGAGGACCATAGCTCCGTACGTTGTATGAGTTTGTGTGCGATTGCTGGAACACCGTTGTGATCAGCGTGAATTTTCTCCCAAGACAAGCAGAAAAACGAAGAATCGATCTGAGATTGGACTGTGCACGCTTTCTATGTGTACGGCTCAGGTTACAAGACCCCTGGCTATATTTTTGCGGAACTGCAGAAATTACAAGACAACTGTCACCACGAGAACTCCAGTTGTGTAATGGCTCAGGTTACAAGACCCTGGCTATATTTTGCGGGAACTGCAGAATTACAAGACAACTGTCACTATCGAGGAACGCAGCTAACATTGCTGATGTGTTGTACAGAGAAAGACGCTGGCCTAAGGTGGCGATCTAGAGTTCATTTCGCGGCGCGACGCGACGTTATGATTAACCTGCGTATCGATCACGTCGCTGGGCGTGTTCACAGTGAAGAGGCGCGATACATCGAATTTGACGCGCAAATTATAATCGCTCCGCGACAATCTCGCGGAGCGATTGTCATCATTTTTTCTTCCATCAACGGGGACTCAAGGGGCGGTTTTAATTTTCCCACGCCTTTTCAAAGACCAGGTTGATTGAGAGTGTCATGGGTTATTGTATCGTTCTCAGATGATACTGCGTAAACAATTTTGTCTGCATATTTAAGGACAGTGTGATGATGAGGGTGATGGTTTCAAAAAGAGTTGACCCAGAGCTATAAAGTTTTTTGTACGGTTTACGAACGACACAAGCATAATTCGGTCTCATTTCATCGAAACATCCACATTCTGTACAATCAACTCCAAAAAAATTCTAAGCATCATTTGCTCCCGATGACTTTTTGATTGTTTCGCCTTTAAAGAAGCAAGTTGTCGCAGCAAAATCAAAAATAAGCCATAATAATACAGATAAAGGATTGAAAAGGTACGTACACTTAAAGGCAGCATACACGCTCGTAAACGTAATTGAGATAACTACGGAATTAGAAATGTATGGCACAGAACACAATGCCCACGCACTTTGAAGCGTCAAAAACGGCCCATACCGATGCCATACGAGTAAGAAGTTGGGCCCTGCCTTGTATCTTCGCCCGCCCCCTGTATTTGCGTCCCTTCCAAAACAGGGGTGCTGGGCCATTTCAACCGTCGGCGAGGTTTAGGTGGTGGAATAGGTACAATGGGTAAGCTACGAACGTCGCCGATTTGTAAAATGGCCCAGCACCCCCCTGTTTTGAGGAGGACGCAAATACAGGGGCGGCAGATACAGGGCGGGGGCCGAATTCTCACTGGTGTAGCGTCATTGTGGGTTGTTTTTGACGCTTCAAAATGCGTGGGCGTCGTGTTTGGTGCCATACCATTCTAATTCTGTAGTTATCTCAATTACGTTTACGAGCGTGTATGCTGCCTTTAAATAGACAGAATAAGATAAAGTATTGATTAGTTTTGTTAGGGTACGGAAAATTGCGGGAATTACGCAATTGCGCGTAGTCGCCTAGCGTTCGCGCGCCGTTCACGTTTGATTTCCGCGTGACGCGATTTTCGCGTCGCGCTGATATGTGCCATCGCGTCGCGCCGCGAAAACTCTGAACGCCGCCTAAAGTCACTGCGAGTTGTTATACGTTTCCCGGTACCGTAGACGTACGTGTACGTTGCGGGATCTACCTCAATGAGATGCTTGTTTTTTCTCTTCTTTTGCAGCCATCGCAGTGGGGCAGACCGCAATATAAAGCTACACCGGTAACAAACGGAAGGACATAGATGTTGACTAAAATCCATCGCGCATCTCGCTCATGTTGAGATCACATCATGTCGGTGGGCGTGGCAAAACAATTTTCTTCAGGGCGTGGTCGACTCTCTATCCTCGCTTTTTCTCCTTTGTTCGAACAGATTGATGTTTTGCACTTGGCAGGGCGTTATTATACATACACGGCGGCTGGACTCTTCTTCTTCCTCAGCGTTTGTCCCTGGCTCCAATGGGGGGTCCGCTTTTCTTATGCGCTGGCGCCATTTTTCCCTGTCATGAGCCTGATCAGGGTGCACGCCAGCTATTCTCAGATCGGTGTGCAGCACGTCAAGCCACCGCTGCCTTGGCCGTCCTTTGGGTCTCTTTCCAGGCACGTCAAGGTTAAGCCCAGTCTTGCATACGGTATCACTTCCAGCTCGAAGAACGTGCCCATACCATCGCAATCGAGATTCACGCAGCTTCTTGGCAATCGGAGCAACACCAAAACGCTTCCTGATGTCGCCGTTCGTGACGTGGTTCAAGCGGGTGACATCCGCTGTCCAACGTAGCATTTTCGTCTCCATTACACCGAGCCTTCGCTCTGCTTCCTTGGTAGCAGGCCAGCACTCTGCTGCATACAGCGCAACAGGCCGGACCACAGTTCGGTAAATCTTCGAATTTGGGCGATCGGGCATCTTCCTGTCGCATAGCACTCCTGTCGCTGACCGCCATTTCAACCACGCAGCGCTGACCCTAGTGTTGACCTCACTATCTAGACTGCAGTCAGATGTAATCATCGAACCAAGGTACTTGAAGACGTCAGCGCGAGGGAGCTCGATACCATCAATCTTGATGGAGGCAAGCTCACTTCTATCCGTACACGGCGGCTGGACTATAGTACCAATAAGTACGCTTCATGTTGGACTATTGTGCCTTTTGAACCCGGATTTGCACCGATTATGAGTCCAGCTCAAACCCAGCCTTCTGCTATTACAGAATGGCTACATCAGCGCGACATCGGCTGGTTAGCGGTGGTTAGATGGTTCGTGAGATCCCAGTAGTTCAGAGCGGTGCCAGATTGCAGCCAGAATATGAGTTCCGCTACGCACTTATGTTCAGTTTAAAAAAGAGTGTGAGATTCTTACCTCAGCTGATTCAAGACAAGAGGTCCATCAATCTTGTTGAGTACACGTTCATAATTTGCTTTGACACAACGGATGAAGTAGGCTGATAAGCAGAGAGGGATAAGGTGTCCAGGAGACTGCTGGAGTTGATTCTGAAGGGTAAGCATTTAGAACTCTTCTAATAATGATTGTAGGACTGTACGCTTTAAAGGCCCAGAAAAACGCCGAGAAGACTGTGGATGCGAGGCTATAGCTACCTGTTGCTAATCACCTTGTAGAGAGTAACGTAATAGTAGGCAGCACAGGAGTGCCACCTGGCGAGATCGAGTGACGTCTGTTGACCGCTGAAAGCTTTTGCTTGAGCTGACGAGTATTCAGAGCTTTACTCAGACACTTCAGACTGGCTTGGTTTCATTCAGAGTAATATTTAAATGACTTATGCATCCTATCTAAAACTAAGGAGGCCTCTCTCTGTCCCTAACAAGTGATTTTGCTTCTAACAAAGGAAACTTCTTTTAGCCATACTAACCATTTCAAAATGAAATGTACTTTATTAGAATGAGTCTTAGATTTAGAGCCCGATCATATTCTTGCAGCTGGCTGGAATCACTCTGGAAAAAGTTATATGCATTTTCAAGGCCTCTCGGCAAGGCGAGTGTAGTCGGACAATAGGGCGGCGGATGGCTTTGGCGAAAATTCGCTGCCGTTGCCTAACAGCTTAGCGATAACTTGGCATTTAATGGCGATTGGCGGTCACGAGGCCGACAGCTGGCTCATTTTTTGGCATCTGAATTAATGAGAGCGGTGGACCGGCGGTGAAAATGCCTGAAAGCTGCGTGATTACTTGCATTAAAAGATAATGGCAATCACACCTGGGATTTGCCCAGTGCGTGAAAAACGCAGTTATCCACCAACTGCCACTCGGCTGGCGCCTAACCGCCCACCCAAAGGCATTTCTCCGCCAACGCCGAGTCGTCACATGGCTGGCACTGCAGAGTGAACGACTACTCTGCTATAATTGATCCCTGACTTTATTGATAAGCCCAGCCGGCATAAAAAGCGATTCACCCCAATTAGTGCTCACTCGGCACTTTGAGGCCGGCCGGAAGACGACTTGAAGTTACTCTCTACATAGGCCAGCATATTTTTAGCAGCTGAGGGGAAATTCCCCACGGTTTGGGAGGTAGGGTGGGTGTTACACCTCAGACCGTTGCATAGACGATCTTCTACGCAACGATCTGCGGTGACGGACCTAACTCGATTCTTCGGTCTGCTAAGAGACTAGCGGACCATAGCGAATTGATTGCTTAGCTGCAGGAGTGCCAGGTAGTAGCCAATAGTACAGTACCGAGCATATTTTTGCAAAAAAAGCGTTTTGCGGCGTTTTTGCGCTCACAAAGCGCCGCAAGGCTATATCTCACTTCGAAACTGACGAAATGAGTTTTTCAGGTAGTTTTCGTGTTCCTCTCAGTGAGGCGAATGTAATGGTATGTGTAGAAAGTCTTTTTCGACTCCGGTATCCTATCGAAAAATGTGTAATTCCTTCTGAAATTCAGATTGACCGTTGGTCAAAACACGAGAAATTTCATGTCATGACCGTCTGATCAGTTCATAACGAGGATTTTAGAAAATATGCATTTTTGATGCTTTTGTAGAGTTGAATATTTTATTTTGTACACTACCGTATAGGACTGGAATGAAAGCAATCCAGAAATGACTCTGGAATGGGAATTGGACCACTTTGAAGCACGTTATGGCGATGCGGCACTTTCAGAGCGCAAAAAACGCCGCAAAACGCTTTATTTGCAAAATCTGCGCGGTACTGTGGGCGCCAGCTATCGGTCAGCGTTTTGGCGAACCGCCGGTACGACCTCTGGCGGACCGCCGTCTAAAATCTGGCGGACTTTTGGAACTGGCTTGTAATGCCAGGTGAATGCAGGCGGTCCGCCAATCTCATTTACTGAGGGGTGCCTACTATAGTTGTTATATGGATCATTTGGAAAATTGCAAAATCGCATTTTTCTGTTCTCTTTGGAACATATATTAGGCATATATTAAGTACGTTTTAGTTAAAACTCGATGTACATACCAGGCAGTCCATCAATTCCTGTCAGAAAATTTTCAAAATTCTATAATTTTCCTTAGAAGTGTTATGTAATATCAGGTAAGTGTAAGAACCTTCTAGAAGGTTCTCCAAAGTTCTACATTAGTATATAAGGCGCAGTCGCCGCGTCTAGCTACCAGTACAAGCCATAATGGACCAAGGTCGAATTCGACTGTTCGTGTACTACGAGTGGTTGCTACAACGACACGGACACCGCGGTCGCCAACATCTGCAGAGCGTGCAAGGAGGATGCAGTGTCCCAACGCACAGTCAGCCGCTGGTTCAATTGTTTCGAGAGCGGCGACACGTGCCTCGAGGACAGGGAGCACAGCGGGAGGCCTTCTACGGTGGATGATGATGAAGTCCGTCGCCGTATCAAGGAGAAGCCGGAAGCCACCACCCGTGAGCCGGCGACGACGCTCGGCTGCGGCAAATCCACTATCCAGAATCGACTCAACTTACTCGGCTTCCACAAAGTTCTGGCCCGTTGGATCCCCCACCTTCTGACGGACGCCAACAAGCAGAGCCGCGTGGCCGTCTTGCCGGTCCCTCCTCCTTCGTCCGCATCGCAAGGAGTTTGTCGAGGACCTGATCACTGGTGATGAGAACTGGGTCCCTTCTACGACATCGTCGCCCGCCGTGCCGTCTGGATCACCGCGCACGGAGAAGAGCTGCCGACGAAGACGCCGAAGGCCGACCTGCACCCGCTGAAGATCATGCTCTGCCGCTGGTGGGACACCAAGCGACATGCTGTATCTCGAGCTGCTCCGCAAGGCAGGACGGTCACCACCTCCATCTACACCGATCAGCTCGAGAAAGAAGCCGCCGCCATCCGAGAAAAGCGTCCCCGACGGGCCTCGGCCCACCTGCTGCACGACAACGCGCCCCCACGTGGCGAAGAAGACCCAGCAGAAGTTGGCGACGCTCGGCTGGCAGACGGTTGCCCATCCGCCGTATTCCCCCGGACCTCGCTTCCTTCGACTACCACATGTTCCGTCCGCTGAAGCACCGTTTAGTCGGAAAATGTCACCAACTACGACAACCTCAAATCCGAAATCGCGGACTTCTTCGAGTCGCAGCTCCTGGAGTTCTGGGCGAAGGGTATGGGCGACCCGTCTAATCGATGGGCCACCGTTGTGGATAACTGTGCATTATATTGTTGATTAGACTCGCTTGATTTAGACTCATGTTTCAAAAAAAGTTGAAAAAATTAAAAATGGTGAAATTTTCGGACAAGAATTATTGGGCATCCTAGTATATGGCATGAGAGTGCAAAATTCCGTGTGATTAAACAGCTTGTCTTTATGAGAAATTCCAAATTGTTCAAATATCCGAAAGAACTAATCATTTTGCGGAAACTTCTGATTTTCGACAACCCAATGCTTTTTAAATAGTTGGTGACAGGTCAGCACCGTATGGAATTGCTACAATGAAGTTCAATTGAGGACCCCATTCACTTCGAACTTCAAGCTGAAATTAGTAAGAGAATACAGTTTCGTGAATTATCCAAAATTTTTCGGATAGCATGTATAAGGCACTGCCTATCAGAGGAAATTTTTGGGGTGTTCGGATGAAATTCTTGGTTTCACTCGAAACTTGCATGTAGGGTGCTGACCGCGAACTTAGGTTCCGCTTGTCAAAATTCCAGAGCTTACTGTGGTTTACGGTACGTGTCATGCCATTTAGGGGGCAAAACCTGGTCTTAGTAATTTAAAAACCGAACAATGGGCATCAAATTCGTAATCAGCACACCTTGAACAACCCCCCACAAAAGAAATTTAGAGCGGAATCTGAGGCTTTTACAAATTGCTGTATACCCACCATAACGCAATACAATAAGCCGTCAAAAGTCTGTAAACTGATCTCAGATGCGTAGTTCAGCTTTCTGAACAAGCCCCGTAGAAACAATTTCAGCCACATCTATCGTAGCGTTCTGAAAATCGCCGTCAAAGCCATGTTTTGCTCCTCAAATTCCTTCCCGATGGAAAGCTTCAAACAAATAAAGGAGAAAATCTTCGGAAAATCCACAAGTGAAGCTCTCAGATTCGTGGATCAACAGGGCAAATAACCTCCATGAAGTTGAGTTTTTAGAGGTCAAGTCTGAAACATTTCTCTTGTACGCTTTCAAAGCTTCCGTAAGTGATTTGGTTAATTGGCTCAAGCAAAAATCCGTACACGCTAATACTCCTTATGCTAGGTTCGAAGAAATGTTCTTCACCAAAACTTCGAACATGCGGGTTATTGTGGGCGCTGAACACGATTATGAGGTCCGTTTCCAGGTTTTCGAAAGATTTCCGCGCGCTGCTTTCTGGAAGGTGTATTGGGTCTGAAAATCAGGAAACACGCCTATACTTCGTTCTCTAAATACACTCTAAAAATTCAGAGGGTGTTTCCTCATCTTGCCGCGAAGCTTTGAAAACGCCTATAACTTTTTTCTCAGAGTGATTCTAGACAGCTGCGATGGATACATTCTAAATCTACGTCCAAATTCTGGTTCCTACAAAGCACATTTTGCTTTGATTGGTTTGTAGGGCTACTAGCAGTTCTCTTGTAAGACATTGCTGCTGCTAGCGTCTTTTTCACCTTGCCCACAACTCACGGGTTACACAGCCAGCCGACTTCTTGTTAAGCTGGTCAACATATCGCACTAGAAGCAAACGTCTCGGAACAAGCGTCGTAAACAATTGACATCCCGGCTGGCACCTACTCGCTTTAAAGTTTGATTGACGAGTTCTCAGAAACCCGGGGTGTTAATTTGTTGGCGCGCGAGATTAATTGCTCAACGCTGCATCTTTGGGAAGAACTGCATGAAATTCGACAGTTTGTTGGCGCCAAATGCTGAGAAGCAAGGTTGAATCCATTTTCTGTGCAACAAAAATGCAGTAACCTGAGGTGGGAAAAAGTTGTCTCAGCCAACGGCTTCGTCGATTCCTCCCATCATCTCCAGCACGGCATTCTCGACAACGTCCCGCGTTTTTCTCCACCCATGAGTCAATATTGTAGTCGACACTGCCCGCATAGTGCTTGATAGTGAAGTGTCTTACGGACTGGCACCTTAGTATATTAAAACATGTTCAGCAATATATTCCAGGTGTTCGATCTAATCAAAGACAAACAACGATCACTTTATCATTAACACCCCACCTTTGCGACTGCTTCGGCTTTTTTGAACTGCGGATATTTCTCTAGATTGGTGCAAAGTTTTTGTAGGAGCGATTGATCGGAACCGTTTGGTACACACAATACATTCCTCTTCCAGAAATGACAAAGCAATCCAAGTGGCTGGAAAAATATCGTTTGTTATTTTTTTTCTTCACCTATGATTGTACAATTCTTGGAATTGATCCCATCACTTTTTCTGATGATATCGATCGTTGGCTGGAGATCGAGGGCGAAATCACTTTGTTTCCATTGAATGCCTTCTTCCAGTGTACTCAGTTTGCTCTCGAACGAACATGAAGTGATTGAAGAACGCTTGAAGTTTCTCATTTGTGTAGTTGATACACAATTGCTCAAAGGAGTTCTTCTGAAGTATACATATATTAAATTTCCTATTCTGGGAGCGAGTGAGATGACAGGCAGGTTTGGATATTCTCTTGTGTGCTCTGTAATACTTTGGTATATCTATTAATGCTTATAGAATATGGTGACAAAATTCCTCAGCGTTTCGTGTTCACAATTACACAGCTTGCATGGTCTGTTCCTTACGTAGAACTCATTTTGATGATTTATTATTTTTTGCAACATAAAATTTTTGATTAAGTAAATGTTGAGTAGGAGCTCAAGGAATACCAATTTTTCAAAGATAGATCTTGGAAACTATTTTTTTAAGGAAGTTCATAATTATACACCAGCGGAATGAAAGCATCCCTATGCGATGGTGTAGACGTAGCTCTGCTTTGCAGTGCGTGGATTGAGCAAGTGCCCGTATTCATGGAACACTGGGAGCCTCTCGGAAAGGTTCAAAGTTCACCCGCTGTCGGAGGAGTTCTCGATGTTGCACCTTTCCTGGGTACCCGGCAGGTAGGGAGGAAGCGCTTCCAGCTACCTGGCGGGTGGCAGGGGCAGTGAGGGTTCCTAGCCACATTGCGGGTGGACGGAAAGCTGCGGCTACCTACTGCGTTGATCTCACGTTTCATAAATGATCAATATCTTCCTGCAGGTAGCGAGCGTTCTGCCTTGCCCACCCAGGCAACCATTGTTGTCAGTGTAAGCTATGCCCTGCCGGAATACATTGATAGCGGAGGAAGATTACAGTTGTTGAGCCTCCTACCCGGCGGTCTCCTCTCCGTCTCTGCAGGCGGCTACATCATGCCTGTCTCTGCTCTCACAGGTGGCAAACTCAGAAAAATCAAAACAAGTCACTTGTAATATAAATGTAACTTGCTTGAATGTCTCAAGTAACTTACATTTATATTACATGTAAAATACATTTATATTACTTGTAACTTAAATTTATATTGCATGCAAGTTACACTTATGTTACATGTAACTTACAATTATATTTTCACTATGGGTGGCCATCACATGACGCAGACGACACGCGACGCAGAGAGCGCGTCCCAGACCCCACACTATGCAAAAAAAAACGCTGTGCGGGGCCTTCCCTGCTGGTGTGGGGTCAACTGCCTCAAACTTGGGTAATTGAACCAACAGCAACACCAGTCAAAGCCTGACCTCGTGAGTGCGTCGTACATCCCCCTTGAAAGATATCTTCTCGGCCGATTTAAGTTACTTATTACTTATATTGTGCCATTCTGCTATATGTTACATATCGGAGGCGCACTGCACACAGTGTCGTCTCAGAAATCGAAAACAAGTTACTTGTAACATATCTGAGCCGATGTAAAGTTACTTTAAGACTTATCTTAGGTCATTTAAGATACATGTAACATATCGGAGGCGCACTGCATCGCAATGTATCTGGCCGATATGTTACATGTAACTTAAATGACCTGATATGTCGCAAGTAAATCCTTACATAGGCTCAGATATGTTACAAGTAACTTGTTTTCGGCCTTTACGTTACAAAGTAACTTGTTTTCATTTTTCTAAGAAGAGGGGGCCGCCACTATCGAAATCTCGACAGGGGAGGCATACAAGTGGTTGCCACACGCCGAGTTACGGGAGGGTAATCGCCTTTCCTGCGCCTGCGGTTTCATGAATACGGCCACAGGAACTGCAATTTGTTTATCTTGAATTGCACACAAACACGGTCCGCCAGTAGTCCTCTTAGTTGGCCCGCTAGTACCGTAGTGTACGTCCACGACGTGATCTCGGCAGATACGGGTGTGCACCCGGTGTGCAGAGCGATGGATTCGTCAATGCCGTCACTCGGCCACCCACCCTGCCTTCACTGTGCCGTCGTGTTCTGCCAGGAGAACGCGTCGTGGACGTACACTACGGTAACTTAGCGGGCCAACTTCAGAGGACTATTGGCGGACCTGTGTTTTGTGCAATTTGAAGATAAACAGAGTACAGTTCCTGTGGCCGTATTCATGAAAACCGCGGGCGCAGGAAGGGGCGTTACCCTCCTGTAACCGGCGTGTGGCAACTAGAGTGTTGCCTGAATATTCGTTTATTCGAATAATATTCGAATATCTGAATATTCGAATAATCTGAATATTCGAATATTCGGGGAAGAAGTGGATTATTCTGGTTATTCGAATAATCGAATATTCAAAGAAGTGGAATATTCGTTTATTCGAATATTCGAATATTCAAAGAGGTGAAATATTCGGTTTATTCGAATATTTCAGCAATAAATAATTTAAACTTTCGACAAGATCGCACTCCATTTATGCCCTGATTTTACATTTCAAACATCTTAGCGTAGTGACTACTAATTTCTCACAATTCTTCGGTACCTCATAAATATAAAGTTACTGTGCTTATCTGGGGCTAAATTCCATTCCGCAATTGCGTCTCGACACGCTTTGCGGCCGCATGCGCTCGAGTCAATCGAGTTTCCAGCTCCAAAGCCGACACGATATGGCTTTTTATGCAGTTTTCTTCCAATTTTGTTTAGTTTCCAGTTTCTAAACCCACGTAGAGTCAACAGATCTCGCAGCTGCGGCGCTGGAAACTCTTCCAACTCGAAAGCTACGCGCGGCCGCAAAGCGTGTCGAGACGCAAATGGCGGACCGAGTTTGACCCAGATAAGCACAGTATAGCAGGTATTTCCAATATATTAAATCGCTCGTAGGATTTTGTCAAAACGCTAGAAATGCCCATTTCCTCACCTTTGGTTATAGAGAGAAAGTCTAAATCTTGAGCGGCTCATAAGTATAGCAACACTTGGAGCAACATGGAAATTTCTTACGATGATGGCCAGAATGAGCAAATTTCGCGTGTATTTCTTCATGAAACTGGTTTGAGGTGATGCTATCTGTCTACTTTGCCGGTGAACTTCACCTGAATTTTGGGACGCAAAAGCCCAACTCTGCCAAATGCGTAGCTAGATGCCTCCGAGGGCGCGGCCTCGAAAACGCCGCCGCCAGGCAAACTCTGCGCGTATTCTACGTAAAAACGGGAGGCTAAATTCGAAACATTGATTCACTGTCGCTAAACCCGTATATTCTCGCTATAAAATTGTAGCAAGAATCTACGGATTTAGCGACAGCCTGTGTTGTAATGCGCAATCTTAAACCCGCGCTGGCTACGCGGAACGCAGTGAATGCGGTTCGAACATTGCGTGTTGGCCCAGTCAACTCCACAGAGTGCTTACTTGAAAGACTGTGGCTGGTCGTGGAGGGTGACCCCGTGTCGCTCTGTGGAAGACCTTGGCGAGGATATTTTTGGCCGCTGGGAAGGTGCATGCCGTGAGGAAGAACGGCGTTGCGGTCGATCCCAGAGAGGATCGCCTTTCTAGTACGGATCGGGACTTCTTATTGAGTCGATCGACCGAGGGCTGTATCGAAAATTTACGTAGAATATGCGTGATGCTGTAGCGAGAATTCACGTGGGATTATGCGGGCGCTGTGGTGCTAAAATTTCACCAATTGAGGTTAAGCTTTCCGTAATTTACATGTAAATTCTCGTGTCAGCAATTAGACTAGATGCCTCCGAAAACCCTGGGCATCTCCGGTTTCCGTGTGAGGCATCTAGCTGCGCGCGGGCAGAGAAGTTCTCTCCTTCTATATAATGCTGGACGTGGAATTCGATGGTTTCCAGCCACCTAGGACGACTAGCTGGATGTAGTCTCAAGTTCGTGCCAGATCCTAGTAACCACTAAACGTCTGTTGTCACCCAGACGTCTGAGGGAAGTGGGAAGCGAGATATTACACGGCGAGTTCCCAGTGACATGGGTGTGTCGGTCTCAACGACTAACTACGAATTACATCGCCGAGATTCCGGAGTAGGGCACGCTAAGCAGCACTTCAGGAAGTTCGCCATCGCATAAACCGCGCATAAATTTCCAACTGAACTCAACTAAGCTAAACCAAACTAGACCGAAGCAGAATTGGCACAAATTTAAGGGCAATTTAGCGGGGTATTTTGCGGCTATTTCACGGCGAGCATTATTTGGCGACTATTTCGCAGCCAGCATTATTTGGCGGCTATCTCAAGCGACTATTACTCGGGAAAAGGCATTTTGCGTCTATTTCGCGGCTATTTCTCGGCCAAACTCAGAGTAACAGTCGCTCGTCAAACGTGGTTGAGGTAACCACGGAAATATAACAATGGTAGAACACAACGCCTACGCATTCTTGGAAGCGTCAAAAACGACTCCTTTGATGATCGCTACACGTACGTGAGAAGTTGGCCCCGCCCCTGTATCTGCCCGCCCTTTAATTTGCGTCCTCCTCCAAAAAAAGGGGTTCTGGGTCATTCCCGCCATGGGCGACGCTTGTGGGTGGTAACAATGAGTACAATAAGTGAGCCATACACATCGATTAATGTAGGGATAATGGCCCAGCACTTCTGTTTGGGGGAGGACGCAACATACAGGTGCGGGGCCGACTCTCAGTCGTGTAGCGCTCTACTTGTGGTCGTTTCTTGACGCTTCAGAATGCGTAGGCGTTGTATTCTGAGCCATGCCATTCAACTTCCGTAGTTAGTATCTCAACCACGTTTACGAGCGTGTAAGTGCTGAGCTTAAAGGCAGTGTTCAACGATGATTTTCGTTCCCAAGTTTTCCACTCAAAACAAAGCGTAGGGCCACCGAGTGTTAAGCAGAAATTACGAAGAAACGGCGAGAAACGCACTAAAACGTAATATTTCAGTGACATTAATCTCTGAACCTGGACTAGCTTGACCAATTGTATGAACATGTTCACAGTGGTTGTCACCGGTGAAAAAATGGGATCAGTCGGTAATGAGAGAATATTCCCAGGCAAAATATTAGTACTGGTTAGGGGTCCGAAGAAGACAACGGAGCAACAGAAAGCAAATAATTGTAAAGGACTGGTCCACAAATGATTTCATTGTCACAACGAAACAGTTCTTGTGGAGGCATCGTCCATAGCTGTGGGCGAGATGCGTGCGATCACGCAAATCGATGTTCATCAAGGGCACACGTTTTGCTTGCCGCTCACGCGCGCTCCCTCTCGCGCGCTCACGCTCGCCTCGCTCGTGCGCCAACGCCAGCTCAAAGAAGCTGAAGCGGCGAGTTTCGAGCTTACAGCTCAATTTTTTTGAAGTAAGTGGCATCAAGCCTTTGCAAAACTATTGCCCTTGTACCCCATAACCCCACCACAAAATACACAAAACCATAGGAAATGGTCAGCCGTTGCAGCCAATTCGAGCCGATTGATCACCGGTCAAAGATTTTCAATCGAATCAAAACGAGGTGGGGGTGTTCGCCAGTGCATACTGCTGGCACGGGCTACTCCAGCGTTGAGGAGCGTCGAGAGTGCGCACTATACAGCGGGAACGCAGGTTCTCGCCAACGTATGGACAGAGCCTGAGAGTAAAGAGGTGGGGTGAGAGTAAAGGATTTCGTGACCTTCTGGTGCGTTTTTCCCCATTCCTTCGTCATTTATGTTCTGACCCGGGGGCCAAACAATCGATTTAGCTTATCAACTTCAATATCGAAGATTATCGTGAACACTGCCTTTAAGTGAGATAAGAGTGCAGCCGGTTCAATTACCCAAGTATGCAGTATTGGCAACGCCCAGCATCTGGAAGCCCTGCCCATCCGGTGGCGGCCTCAGTGGAGGTTGGGCAACCCAGCCGCGACGCGTGGGTCTACCGACTACGCTTCGTGTCGTAGTGTGTCGACCAAGGCGACGCGTGTCGGTTTGCCGACCGCGACGCGTGTCGGTGTGCCGACCGCGATGCGTGTAGGTATGCTGACCGCGATGCGTACCGATGCGCCGCGACCAGGCGACGCGGGTCGGTGCAAAGTAGTTCCCTAAGCCACATAAAAGTCTTGCTGGATGTGAACCGCTGCTAACAGGCCGCTAAACGTGACAGGTCAAAATCGTCAACAGACCGACAACAGGCGGACGTCGCTGGGCAACGGACAGTTGTCAGGCTTACAATGCGAGCGATTTGAGTTGTCAAGAGGGTGCAGTTTATGCAGATGACAACTTCTCAACTCTCCGTTGTCGACGCCCCAGCTTGCCCCGGAGCGGATTGATGATAGTACGCAATAGTGTTCCCAAATATTCGTTTATTCGAAATAATATTATTCGAATATTCGAATAAACTCGAATATTCGAATATTCAAGGAAGTGGATTATTCGGGTTATTCGATTAATCGAATATTCAAAGAAGGAAATATTCGTTTATTCGAATAATCGAATATTCGAAGAAGTGAAATATCTGAATTATTCGTTTATTCAAATATTCAAAAAAAAATTATTCGTTCCAACACTCTAGTGGCAACCACTTGTGTGTCTCCCCTGTTTTGTGCAATTCAAGATAAACAGAGTATACCGCAGTTTTGTGTACAATGACGCATTAATGAAGACCAAAAATTCCTGGGAATTTCATCTGCGATTTGCGATAAGTGGAATTTCTGGTGTAAATTTCCGTGTACGCCCCGTAGCGACGGAGTGGGCAGTGCCACGGGCATGTATATAGCTGTTCGGTACGGCCCAGGGTCAGGCAGCTCGTTGTCCAGAACCTTGACGAAGGTAAGCTCAGGTAAATTCCTAGTGAACTGTCGATTTCGATTCTCACCAGCAGCGGAGCGGTGAGTCCCTGTGAAATATAACTTGTGATAAAGAGGTTTCGACGAAATAGCCACCGCTCCACGCTGTAATAATCGAATAAAGAAGTTCACTTGAAATGAACCAGACTCTACGCCCCCGCTTGGAGATCAAAATTTTCGTGAAATGTTTAAAACTCTTACGTCCCTTCAGGTTACGACAAAAAAAGTTCCACAGGTTCTGCAAGTGAAAATTAGAGTGAACAATTGTTTTTAAGCTCATATTTTCCTATTGATGAGCCTCGGAGGAGTGTTGTTTGACTTGCTCTACGCTATAGTATAAAACATCTTAATCAAGAAAGAAGTAATTGAAATTGAATGATTTAACTGAAAGTAATTGGAAACCCTTGTGTGGATGTGGTGTGCAAACCTCGATGATTTGATTTGATTTGATTTATTACGACGTTTAAGACAGCCGTATGAAACATGAGTACAATTAGTACAATGATAGTGGGATTTGAAAATATAGGATTATATACAATACAAAGGAACAGGAATAAAGTGAATGCAAATCACATTTTGAGTTTCTGCTCTCTCTCCGATACCCTGTCAATCACGTCGCAATTTCCTCAATCGCTGATAATCTCTGGCTCCAGCAAAACGTTTACATAGAACGTGATAAGGTGTTTATGTGAGCAACGTTCTGCATCAATCGGCTGTAGATAGAACTCCGCTCTTATTGCAAATGAGCGTGCAGCAATATTTCTGATTTAGCTCGAGGTATTACAAATTTTGAACTGCTCTCCTCTCGTTCTTGTTTGCCTAAGGCTGAAAAAACTGTGGGAAACCTTTATTTTAACTTCAGTGTCGTTTAGAAGTTTATAGACCATGCATACAGCAAAAACTTTTCTTCTTGACTTCTGAGCGTGGGCAAGTTAAAATAACTATTCCTTATATACAGGACCTCGGTATTCTGCTTATACCCAGAAGCCCATTTTTCCTAATTAAAAGCTTTCTCGTGAAGTTGTTCTTGACATGTCTCAATTCCCCAGAATATCCCTCTTTTGCACGTATCAAAAACAGTTTGTTGCACAGCACTCCATGAGAGGGGTCGAATATAGCGTTTTGTATGTGCTTAAGAGAGTGGCCATTCCTATTCGTGCAGACAGAATACCTTGAACATATGATAAGTGCAGAAGGTACACACTTGCTTTGGATCTCTTTAATGTGATCAGCTGAAGTCTAATTTGGGTCAGTTCAATTTGAAACCTTCACAGGCAAAAAAAATCGATTTCCAATTAGTGTATCTTCAGCTTACGGTATCTGCGGTGGTTCTCTGTGGCTTTTGGTGCAGCTCTAAAACCAAACCGACGTAGCTCAGTTTGGCTTTGGAGCGCGAAAATTTTTGACGCCTCGCCGCTGTGCAATTTCCAATATTGCTCTTAAAGGCAGTGTTCACGATGAAAAAATCTCTATTTTTTCACAGAAACGTGAGCTTTGAGACCTAAATATGAAAACAGTGAAAAGAGAATCTCGAAAAACTATCGGGAAGTGCTTGAAAATCAGTGTGGGCCAGTCAACCCATTGGGCCACCCCCTGCCTCCCAAACTAATCCACTCCGAAGCAGCTTGAATACGTAAACAGCCGGACAGCAAAAAGAAAATGGCTTTTGATAAGTAGCAGTGGATAAGGTGGATCCATGTTATCACACAAGTGCTTCATTCGCTTCCACACACCGGTCAATCCTCTACAACTTCAAAAACATGACGTCACACAAGAGGTCCCTGCTCAGGCGGGAAAAAGTGCGCTTAACTCTCGCTACTTTCTGCAGTTCTCCCTGACGCTATCTGCCACAGTAAGCTCTTAACCTATCATAATCAGCAAAAAAACGAACATCCATGATTTATCGTGAACACTGCCTTTAAGCATCGCTTAAGCTGCCGGAGTTTCTGGGGCGACCTTACGGCAGTTTCAGCGGGTAGGCCCTAAGATGAAAACAGCGACTTTGGTGACCTCTCAGGGCTTTCTTTTAATCGAAAAACCTGCTTTGGTCTCAAATCCGGCCGAAGGCGCGGGTTCTGGACAACGGTGTATTGGAACAACGAGAGAATGTAAACGGAGTTTTAGGCGATTTTCTCTGTAATTATGAGGCTATGGGAGGGGTCTTAGGTTTCAGTTTGTAGAGAAATCCATGGAGATTCTAAATCTTATTTCAGATTCATGGAAATCTAAAATTTTATGGGGGGACGTAATGTTGTCCAATTCCTGTATCTACACGTGCGTGAAGGTTGAAAGGCATGTTCATAGGCTCTATTGATACATATGTAACTCGTCTGTAAGTATGTCTCATTAATAAAACTTTGGCAAATAGCCTAAAAATAAAATACATATTGCTGTTACATCGTAATGCATAGAGATTTTCTGCTCTTACAGTAGTAATGTTATATAGCTAGTACTGTTCCTTTTCTAAACCTGGCTCTTCCTAGTACCTACAATACATATGCCTTCCTTTTCGATGCAAATTTTTGTTTTTAGCTTGTCAGAAGCTTTTTATCCATAAAAACATTTCCTTATGTTTCTCATTTCTAGCCTAAATTTGGTATCTTCCCCTCAAAAAGTCTCAAAATTTCGAAAATGCTTTTACGTTCACCCGGCTGTCCAGCCTGACAACACCCGCTCGACCCTGGTACGGCCTATCGCCGCGCTTTTCAGTGTAGCGAAAGTCCCTTCGAGTGAATCCAGCACTGCAATGGGGCAAGTCCATTAGTGGGTGCAGTTGTCTTGCCATTTCCGCAGTGCGTCGCGCCGGTGCATAACTAGGGCATGAAGCGGCGTTCAGGAGATCTAATCGCGACGGCAACGTTATCGTTGGCTCACATATCGTAATCGATCGCATCGTCGCTTTGTGTTTAGGCCGGAAACATATTTCCAGCGACGAAAACGCAATGCTTACCATCGCAATCGACGAAAAATCTGTGTTTCCTATATACGCCTGTCGCTTGTTGGTGCGGAAGTATGGACCCGAACTTACAGCGACACTCGAAATGATGCGCAACTTGCCTTTGTGCGCCGTTGCGCGAATGCGAGCCCGTTTCTAGTTTTTCTTCAGTTTTTTTCATCGAGACGGACCAAATTTCGCAACGAAAACAATATAATAAGTACACATTGGGACCACTTGTATTTGAGCAAATACAAAAAAAAAATTGCTACTGTTCCTAAATTTTTTTGTTGCTTGTTCTACTTAGTGAAATTGCTTCCGCAAGCAATTGCGCACACTTTCACAGCGTTCACACCTGAATTCTGTAGTCCCGCAAAAACACTGAACTTCGTCTAAATCGGCTTTGGCATAATATTGGAATATTCAGAAGCAAGAAAAAATCGTCTCAAAAAAGCAATAAAGGGCCACATTGAATTACGAAGATGACGAACTAATGTTCTCTTTCATGGCACCCAAGGAAGAAGACCAGAAGTATTCGACAAAGCCAGTCCAAAGGTGAGAAAGCGAGTGCAAAGAACCTAATGAGGAACCGCTGTGTTTTGCGTGTACATACCTGCACAATTTCCTGAAGCCGGCAATATCCAGAACTCCAACAAAGCGGCTCATGATCTGACTCCTGTCACTGGAAAAAAGCATGAACCGTCTATACAAAGTTGTACTGGATTTTTGCAGCAAGATTAGCCAAGTAGTCCTATACAAAAACGATGCTTTAAAACAGAGATCCTAGGCGAAAGCTTACGCATGTTGGAGTTTTGAGCAGGATTTACTGTCTCATTGCACATTTGTCCAGCAATGTTTCTTGAACAAGAGCACGCTCGCACAGTACCTTTCTGCCAGTGCAGCAGCGGAGAAGATGGACTGGAAAAGACCCCAATTTTAATATAGCCCGTGAGGCTTCTGTGATCAATACTCACCTTCTGCATGTTCTGACCCTTCCTGATCACTTTGTCTCCCACTCGAATGCTCGGCTGTGTCAGAGCTTCCCAACAAGTCGTGATGTGATACCACCTGCAAGCAGTGACGCCACAGCTTCCCACCTCTGGAATAATATCAAACAATTCTCAGAGGGTTTCAGGAGATGGACTGTCTTTCATCAGCAACAGGAATGCGCCAAGATTTTACGCTGTTCTCTGCAGAATGTAATGAAATGTGATGATGCGAAAACATCTATCAACATTAGCACGCAACTTTTAGAACGATCCCAGTGGAAAATGCTGGGATTTTTTTCATACAATGATACCCAACCTTCTGTTCATCCTCAAAGCAAAGAAAGTGATTGAAAAAAACTCTTGCAAACTATAGCTACAGCATGCAGACTACCTCAGACATTGATGAGCAAGTTCCCGAGGAGAATAGATTCCTGATTTGATCGTTATCACTCGGTCGACTGGAAAACGAGTAAGATTTTCCCTTGAAGGGAGTCCAAATGACATTAGCGACGAATTCACGGTAAGTATGACCAAAGCATCAAACCTCCGATCAAAGCGTGGGGCTTCGCAGATCACAAATCGATGACTTACTTTGCCTTTGATCAACCATTGCAGCGACGCGACGGCCCGCGTCATGCCAAGCAATCTTTTTCCGGAGCTGAAGTTTATTCTGTTCCTTCAGCGCGCTTGTGCGGAGCGAAGGTACAGACCCAGCGAAAAAGTGTGGAGAAGCGAGACGCAGCATATGAGCGCATACGCACGCGATGATCGGGAATAAATTTAATTCTGAAACAGAGAAATGGTGTCCCAGGGATGTTTCTAGTTCAAATGATCTTGATGATGACCGAAATACATAAAGAGGGTCTGGCTGGAACGGTTTATCAGATAATCGCTGATCTCGTTCCCGGAGTCATCATTTATTTTCTTTACTAGAAAAAATGCAGCAAACGCCACTGGTATTCCTGGACTGACCTTACAAACTGTTAGCTGGTGAATTTACCTGCTTTCCCCTCTACGTTTGCTCATATCCATGCCACTTCGTTCGCCAAATTTTATCTCGCCGATCAGAAGATTATGCTGCCAGCATGCTGCGCTACACCTCATCTTATCGTCACCGCAGACACCTAGACTGGTCCATGGCTTGCTATAAAAATGTGTTTGCTGAGCAAGCTCTCAAGAGAGGCATGTATATTCATGAACAGATTAATGTCACTCACATCCGTTTGAAGGCCATTACACCGACGTCGTCGATGTCCTCGTCAAAGCATGTGTTCCCTTTGATTCAGAAACTTGCGGTAATTCGCAGGTTTTGTCAGCAGCAGTGCGCCGTGAACATCGTTGGGGAAGGCCGAGAGAGCAGCTGGTAGAATATATGAAAATTTCTGGATTTCCTGATCTTGGGCCGGGTCCACGCTAATTCTCCAGCAGATCCTGAAAGCAACTGCTGATTGGTTATTGTTACTCTATCGGCTACACCCAGTGCATCGCGAAAAACCCCATGCTCCGCTCCTGAGGAAGTCGGTGGCGCGGTTCCGTCCCACAACGGTTGCACTGGTTTGTGTGGCGATCCGTTTCTCCTGTCACGACCAGATGAGGGACTGTTCTTATCGGAGCATTTTTTCCCGATCCACAGTTGGAGGGCAGCCGCTGTTACAGCTCGCAGATCGATGATAATCGCGCTGTAATCATCGAGTCCATAGAACGATTATCCATCCCAACACGATTATCATATGGTGCTATGCTGCAACGGCGGTCATCAACAAGACTGCAGAGTGGAATTTCTGCCCTGATAGGGACGAGCGTATCTCCCTGACTAGTCTCATTATCAGTACTTTAATTAAAGCCAATTACACAATAAACACGTCCTCGAGTTTCCTGCTGAAATCGAAGGTACCGGGGTACTTGCAGCAATAGTCATGGTGAAATAATGCACTATAAACCGAGCCATAGGTAGCGCAGCACGGCCTCCAAACTTGATTGTGCTATGCCCTACTCACCCGTTTTCTTGTTGCTGAGGGAGCAGGTGGCGTTGAGCATAGCCCATCCAAGTCCGAGGCCGTTAAGTGCTATCAAAGCGTTACTGCTTCCTCCCGAGCGGTCGGCTTCATCAAGCCTCTCTCTTCACCACCTCCCTCCCTACCATCCGCACCCAGTCGCCTGGACAACCTGATGTTGTTCTCTTCGTCCACCATGCTCAACATCCGAACAGGAACGACCTACTGTCGCATTCTCTGGTATTGATCCAAAGCCACTTAAGCTGGACTGCAAGACACCATATCTCAGGCGCGGCATGTACGTACGCGGCAGGTTGAGGTTGGGGTTAAAGGCAGGGTTTGGGGCGTCGGTGCCGTTTTGATCATTGTTGTAATGAGAGTGCTGGAGATAATCAATAGTTGGCGTCCGCACAAGGGGTTTCTCATCGCCGCCGATCTCCAAATGCTATGAACGGGTGCGGCAAACTGAGCGGCGACGCGCTTTGCGTACTACGTACATATGCACCTGACGCTCCAAGTTTCTGAATTAACCCCAACCTATTGTAATATTCAGATTGGCCAAGTTGGAGCTGGATTTGACATTTTCGGACTTGGGTCGATGTTCAGTGACATGGCGATTCTTCCCGAAAAAGGATTCCGTGATCGACGTGCACCACATCCATTTTCTTGCATTCATTTTTAGAGTCGTACAGTTGTAACATTTTACCTTACGTATTCGTCAGATTTGGGACCCAATGGACAACTTATTCGAATATTATTCGAACTATCGGAATATTCTATTCATTGGGGAACCTCAAATTGTATTTTCTGAAATCTGATTCATTCGGGGATTGGGATTTTAGTTTCCTCGGGTTTGCGGTTCATTCAGGATGTTAATTATTTGCTTTATAAAGTGATTGATTTCGGAATTCTGCACTGATAGGTTTTTCGGATATTCCATTCATTCGGGGTTCCAAATTTACTGGTTCTGAATACTCGCTTTATTTGATTAACTGAACTATTCAACTTTCCGAATATTCGCGCAATTTTTCACGGCATTCGAATACTTTCTGCAACTAAAATGGGTGGGGAATATTCTTTTACAATTCAGAAATAATTGAAAAATCTATTTTGATTTCGAACATACGGACCAACTTTCCGAATATTCGAATCGAATGGAGGATAAATTATCATATTCGAGAGTCCCAATTCGTTAGTTCAAATTTAATAATTCATTCAATATTTTCCAAAAATTCGACAAAAATTCATTCACTGATTTTCTTTAAATTTATCATTCAAAAATCCATTTACTCATTTTATTCATTTCACTACATTTCTAGTTTTTCATTACTTCTGGGTTATTTTATGTAGCCAAATCACTTTCAAATATATCTCTGAGTTGTTTTTTATTTTATATTTGTTAATTCGATATTTTAGCCATAACACATTGCTAAATCATTACTTTTGCCAGGAAGCTAAACTTTGAAATTTCTATATTTTTCCCTAAAGGTTCCCTTTATGACCTGATTTTTTGCCTTAAAGGATTCCTTAGGTCTGGAGAGGCAAAACCTTTAATGAAAAAGCTTTCGCCTACGGTAAATAATTTTCAACCATTACTGATCGGCATGGTCGGACGACTATAACATCTCCTAAAAATCTGCACCTGCAGACATAAAAATGACCCTTTCTTTCCTACTCCAGGTCCTGTGCACTTTTTGCAGGCGTCATGCGCTTTCCAGTGGGGTCCTCACACTTTCTTTGGCGTCCTGTGCACTCCTGACTTTTGGGCCGCACACTTTCTTTGCGGCGTTCGGCGCCACTTTCATTCCGGTCTCACACACTTTCTGGTGGCGTCCTGCGCACTTCCATTTGGGTCTCGCACACATTCCACGGCGTCCGGCGCACTCTCATTCCGGTCCCACACACTTTCTGCCGGCGTCTTGCGCACTTCCACTTCGTCTCCCGCACTCTTTCTACGGCGTCCGGCGCACCTCTCATTCCGGTCCCACACACTTTCTGCGGCGTCCTGCGGCACTTCCACTCTGGGTCTCGCACTTTTTCTACGGCGCACGGCCACCTCTCATTCCGGTCAGGTCCCACACACACTTTCTGCGGCGTCCTCGCACTTCCACCTGGGTCTCGGCACTTTTCCACGGCGCATGGCGCATCTTCCCATTCCGCGTCCCACACACTTTCTATGCGGCGTCCCGCACATTCCCACTGTGGTCCCGTACATACTTTTACAGCGTCCTGCGCTCTCCCACTGGGGGCCCGCACACTTTCTCTATGGCGTCCCGCGCATTCCCACTGGTGTTCCGGCACACATTTCACGGCTGTCCCTGGGCATTCCCACACCAGGTCCGCACACTTTCTGCGGCGTCTGGCACACTCCCACTGTGGTCCTGCACACTTTACTAAAGCGTCCTGCGCACTCCCACTGGGGCCCGCACATTCCCCACTTGGGCGTCCTGCGTACTTCCACTTGGGTCTCCTACACACTTTCTACGGCGTACGGCGCACTCCTCATTCCGGTCCCACACATTTTCTCTTGCGGCGTCCCGCAAGACCCCCACTGGGTGGTCCTGCATGCATTTTTATAGCAACTTGCGCACTCCCACTGGGGCCCGCACATTTTCTACGGCGGTCCTGCACATTCCTACTGATGTTCTGGGCAGACTTTTGATGGCGTTCCGAGAGCATTCCCACCAGGGGTCCGCACACTTTCTTGCGGCGTCTGGCACACTCCCCCACCGTGGTCCTGGCACACTTTACAGCGCGTCCTGCGCACACCCACCGGGGCTCGCATACTTTCTACGGCGTCCTGCGCACTTCCACTTCGGGTCCCACACACTTTCTGGCGGCGTCTCCGCACACTCCTACTGTGGTCCCGCACATTTTTACAGCGTCCCGCATAATTCCCACTGGAGCTCGCACACTTTATACGGCGTCCTGCGCATTCCCATTGGAGGTTCCACAGACTTTTTACGGCGTCCTGCGCATCTTCCGGCTGGGGGCTCGCGTGCACTTTCTGCTGCGCCCCTGCGCACTCCTCAAATCTTATTTACCTACCAACCGTCCTGGCGGAGGAAATAAATCTCCTGGGCAGGGGCTTACCATTAGCTGTGTTGATTTTCTTTATTAGTTCATTTTTAAGTTCAGTGAGCGTCGGGGTGGTTTACAACAACACGTTTGTTGCATGTTTTTACTCTGTCTTGGCCTCTCACCTTGAGATTCCGCTGTAAATCTGAGCTTTCAGCTCCAAAATTGAATAGGAGCTAGCTGCATCCATTTCCCCAGCCCCCTGCCAAAAAAATTCCCATTTCCAAGCTAAATTTTAAGTGTTGGCAACAAGATCGTGAATGCCAGTCTGGAAAAAAAGGAGAGAAGCAGTTTTTCGACTAAAACTACGTAGCATAGTTTGAGACCAGATAAACAGGGATGACACGAGGTTGATAAATCTTCTTTATGACCGACGTTTGCCTGAGAAACTCTCCTCTTCAGGAAAGCTCGAAAGGATCGAATAAGATTTTGTGCTTACTCGATCAAACGTCGCCTTAAATCCATTGAAAGCCGGTCCGAGAGCCCACGAGCTCTCGCGTGGGTGTTAGCAGAGAGGGCAGATGAATTCACCCAGCCAGGAATCAGTTAGTAAATAAAACAGCGCGGTAAGTCGATAGTATAGTCAAATGTCCTGCTTCATTTAAGTTCGAGCAGAACATGACAGCGGAGCGGTTGGCCGCGGCAAAATACAAAGCGGGCCATGCATGTTTGAATGAAAAATGCCTCTAATTTGGTCGCCCTCTTGCGCGTCATGCGGTATCAGTCTCCTGAGCCATTATCTCGACCTTGGCATCAAAGCTCTCTACCAAAAATGGGCCATGACCTGATGCGCACCTGGGCACCGTTGTTTCCCGCCGCCTTCTCTTTGCCGTCCAAGTGTTCTTTTGATCCTGCGGCATGGAGCGGCCGCGACGTTTCCTCGATGTATTTTCTTCGCCGCACAGCTCACAGGAAACCATATAGGACCACATAATCGCACGCGAGTGCACTCTCCTCCCTCATTCTGAGTCCGCCGAAGTAAGGTCGATCGGGCGCACTGGCGTCGAAATCTCCTATCACTTTGGTGTTTTGCCATGACCAAACCGCTGCGCTGCTTGTCTCTGCTCGGACTTAAATGAGCGAGACGGCTATCTGGCACCATCGACTTACCGCGCTCCTTTGTTTACCAGCGAGTTCCTGGCTGGGTGGAGGTTCATCCGCCCTCCTCTCTCACACCCACGCTGGGGAAATTTGGCCTCGAATCGGTAAGTTTAAGGCGACGTTTGATCGAAACATGCAAATCTTATCTCGATCCTTCTTGCGAGCTCTGAAGAAGGGAGGTTTCTCCGAAACGTCGGCCATGTAAAGAAGATTTATCAACCTCGTGTCGAGCATACAATATCACAAGACAAACTAGGGATATTATTACTCTTCATGCCGAGGTTTATGGAGAGTCGCACATGGACAAAATCACGTAGTTTTCGCCATTTTTTTCGAGCGCCAAGAAACCATTCCAAACCATTTCTTTGCAAGATGCACCAACTTTTTACAGCGTCCTTCCATCGATGAAAAACCGCATCTCCACAGTTACTCTGAACGCTGATTCCGTGAATCGTAGAGTTGCAGCTGAGCGAGTTAAACCACCAATGGCTGAGTAGCTTCGCGCGCACCACAATTCCATCGATTTCGTGCCTATCACCAGTCTATTCCATTTTCCTTGATGTGGACATCGTCGATCGTTTCCTGAATGTGCAACCGCAAATCGTCCAGGTGGAGACCAGAGGAATGAATGACATGTGCAGGCTGACCAACGACAAGATGGCTAGATATCTTTGTGCGTTAAGCTTAGAAGCAAATAGCAGCCGGCCGCTTCCAACACGGAGCGTTGAAGGAAGCAACGACACGCTGAAAAATGTGATATCGTTCGGCCAACAAAAATAATTAAATAAAGTTAACGAGGGCTCATTTTCAGCCGTTCCTTCGCTAATAATCTTGCAGCTGGACCCCCAGTACATCTGATCAGTTGAGTGTTTATCGTGAACACTGCCTTCAACATAATAGAGCGTACCGTGGTGGAACCCCTCACGTTCAGAATATTGCTATCCAAACTTGCGGTACGGCTGGTTTTGGGATGCGTCTGTTTGGCTAAAGTCCTACTCTGCCATTCGCTTGGGAGTCGCCTCGTAGGGCGGGGCCGGTTTCGCTCACATTTTTTCGGCTGCTCTATATTTTTTCTTCACGTCGCGCCGAAGGCATCGCCGAAAAAGTGGGAAAAAAGTGGTGAAAAATGTGAGGCGACTTCCAGGAAAAGTTCCCCAGCTCGCGCTCTTCTCTTTTTCCAACGCCACTCCCGATAAAGAAAACGATCGATACGGCTCATAGCTAATTTTTCCATCTCCTGCCGTCAACCACCTCTTTCTGTTCTAATTTCTCTTTTTCCTATTTTCGTTCTCTTTGCTCTTCTGGTTATCCTTTGACACTTTCGTGAGTAGCTGTGGTTGATATGTGTGGCGTTATAGTTGTACAATCTCGAAAAAAACAATGTCGAACAAATGATTTTCGGAAATTTTCGTTCGAAACACTTCCGAACGAACGAAAAATGAAAAAACGTTTGAAAAACAATCGAACGAACGAATCTTCAAAAAATCGTTCGACGAAATTTTGAACGAACGAAAAGTGAAAAATTTGTTAGGAAAATTTTGGTCGTACGAACGAATTTCGAAACTAATGGAAATTTTGATTTTTCTCGAAACTCGTTCGAAATTTCGAATTTTTTTGAATTTCGTTCGAAGTTTAGGATTAATTTCAAAACTCCTCTCAAGATTTTGGATTTTTTCGAACGAGACTCAACGCCTTATTCGAGAATGAATATTCCACACGTGTTCGATATGTACTCAGGTCTCTGAGCATGTATAGTCTTTCTCCTTTTATTCTCAAGTAATTCGAAGTTATGTTTTTGGGCCTATCATGTCAAAGTCTCCTCATCAGTGCGTTATATTTTGCCAAGAACGATCGTTCCACTGTGCTTGCTCAGTTGGACTCATGTACGAGCCGAGGAAAAACTTCATGTTCCCGGTCCCACTTCTGGCAAATTGCCGCTGCGGCTCCGCGATAGTGCCGCTTTGGCGCTTACAAGCACCGAAGCGGCACTTATCGCGGAGCCGCGGGTCGCGGCGGAACTACCGCAGAGCCAGTAGCGGCGACGCGAAGCCGCTTCAGCCCGCGATAGTGCCGCAGCGGCTCCGGGAGAGAATCTGATATGAAGTTATTCAAGAATTATAATACAACTAGGGGGGCCTAAAGACAAAAATACGCTTCTGCTGTCGCGTGTAACGTCTTCGTCTGATAGGGACAGAGGTTACCGCCGATTTTGCGTTTTCTGGCAAGGGAATACGAAATGTACTCCTCAAACTTGGGTCATTGAAATGGCGACAATGGTTCTGTGATACCACTGATAGACAGCACATATCGTACTCCACGCGGGTTCGCTGCTACATTCTCGCGGAGCCGGCGCGGTACTGTCGCGGCGATGCCGAGGCTCACGACACGGCAAAAAATGCCTGATCACGGAGCCGCTGGGGACTATCGCGGAACTATCGCGGCACAGTCGAGGGTCGCGGTACTTTCCCCAGCACTGACGCGGCAAATGCTCTCAGAGCAGGCATAACGTTCGAGCAGGCGTGAGAAGAAATTCGGCTCACGCCTACGACAACAATCCTGGTCCGAGGAATGACGGAAACAGCGTAACCTAGCGCTTCGAGAAGGTTCTTGCCCTCTATAGTGGAGAAAAAGTGTGAAAGGCGCCCTTGAGCAACCTTCAACTGTAGAGGAAAGTCGCCAGTATGAAATACACTGTAAAATCGAATAGTAGTTTGCGCGCACTGGACGAACGCTTGTTAGCCCATCCTCGCAGTCTGAACGTGGTGCTGTACCGCGCACCTCCGAAACAGTGTATGCACCAAAGGCAAAGCGTGCGCATACACTGTTTCCGGAGGTGCGCAGTACACGACCACGTTCAGACCTGAGAAGCGCAGGACGAATAACAAGAGTTCGTTCCAGTGCGCGCAGACTGCTAGGTGGTGGTTCACAATAGCCAGCGGAGCACATCCGAAATACAGATTGTACGCGTGTAAGGGTGTGTGTGCGTGTGAGAGCCGATTTCACTATGGTGTGAGTACCCATAGTGTCGATAGTCTGTGGGAGTAGATCCAAAGTTGGCTCTGACCTATTTTCAGGCTTTTTGAAACGGCGCGAGATGTAGTCGAAAGGTCAGGGCTAATAAAACTTTCTACCTTAACAACCTGTGTGGGCAGAAGCATCAAACAGACAAGCATCAAGACATGCCCTAGGTTCTGGCAAGTGAAAGTCGGACATAGACACAATTGTTATAGCTTTTTAGGCTGTTTTGACATCACTTGTTGCTCTCCTCCTAGCGACTTCGCTTCTGCTGTACTAATGGTGTAGTAATGGTTTTGATCAATAAACAATGATCTACAATGAATTCCTTCTCCACTGTGAGAGGAATGCGAAGCGATATGCGCATATGATAAAGGGAAAATCTATGATTCTCAAGACAAAATTCGCAATGTGAGTAAAGAATGTGAGGCGACAATTTTACCACAAGAGTTCGTAGTGTGAGAAAGATGTGAGGCGAGAGTGTAGCGAGAGTGAGGCGAGACGGCAATTCTAATCTGGGCTGTCACCAGAGTCGCCTCTGCATTTCATCGCAGCTGAGGGCTAAAATTTCACCATAAATGAGGCTACGCCTGAAGTCGATTTGGCGGGAGTTGCTTGATGTCACGAGGCAACTCCCTACTTTTCATCGAGGCAACTCCGGGCTAAGGAATGTCAGAGCAGTTATACACCGACCTTTTCGCTTCCCGCTGCATTCAGCAGCAGGCCTATTTATTGGCCGGTCAATTTCAAAAATCTCACCAATTGCAAAAGACCAACAGCAGCGAAAAGTCGATGTATGAACTAGGGACCTAACATTCCCAGTGAGTCAATACAACACCGCTCCCGGGTTTTGACTCGTAGAAATCGCGCAAGGGCGCGTTCCCGGGTCTTTTTTCGCCCATTTTGAATAACTCTCTTCAAATTTAACTTTGAGCAGAACTAGTGGTAATATCTCGTGATCCTGGCGTTTGGGGCAACGTTATTCAAAAAAGACGAAAAAACGCGAAATGGCGAACCCGTGCGCTTTCTGACTCAAACCGAGTGTATCGGTCGTCATTCTCAGAGGCATAAATTACGGCCAGTATTTGCAGGCAACGCAACAGTATTATCATCGTGTTGCGACCACCTTGGAGAATAGAATACCTGCGTTATCAGTGTTTTGTACTGTTAGCAATATAGTTGCCTCTATTTCGAAACTTCCTGCAATTTACTACAATGCGGTTAGGGATCGACTCATGGGGGTAAAGTCATAAAGTTCGAGGCGAGGGGCTGCCTTCCATGGTTTGTGGTTCATGCAGTTAAAGCTGATATAGGATTAGTAAGCTAGTGTCGAATCATAGATTTCCTAAATTCCCCTACTTTCGCTTACTTCCAGTTGATAATTTTCGAAGCTAAACTGAATGTGGAGCGTTCCCTTGATTCGAATAGTTCAGAAGATATATGACTTGACTGCTTTCTATTAGGGTGACACGAAGGGGCATACTCACAGCATTCAATCTCGAGCCGATTGAGCTTTCCATGTTCGTTGAATTCTGATCCTCGTATGAATTTGCTCCTGAAATTCCAGCGCAATCGACTGGTTCACTTACGAGCAAATAAAAACATCATCTCCAAGAGCGACGATTGTTTCATCATCGCGAAGGTTTTTGCCGGTAATTTTCGTAAACGCACTAATGATGCATATCCTGTTTGGCGTCGCAAAATTCATTGTTGGGCCTACTTCCGTCTATAATGATTTTGAAAGTGTGAAATCCCCGGTAAGGAAACGCGACGGGATTCCCTCGCCACCGAGTGGAACACAGGTGTATCGTATTCAAGGTCTGCTCCAAATGAGACTGTCCGTCTACGCGGCCGGCGTGCAAGTGTGTTGGTCGGCACTCCTGAGAAATTCAGTCTCTACGGATCTGTGGAATCGATTAGCACGAATATCAGACGAATAGTGAATAACATATCTGTTTTCGGAGATATAGTGAAGAATAGTATATCCGGAGCTTCTGATATCTGTCTTGCTCGTTTATTTATTTGCAGTGAATGTTGGCATGGTATGACTGTGCTATATGTCATGCTGCTCGTTATATGAATATCCTACCACATCCTACTATAACTAAGCAACCGCCATGCGTCTCCGGAGCCTGATAAGTGGATTGAAGTTGCAGCATACATCAAGCTCGCAAACTACATGGTCAAGATTTGAAATAAGTATAGCCCTGCACGGCCTATACCATGTCGTAAACAACGTTTGAAGTCTTCTGAAAATTATCTACAGGATGACAATATTTGAGATCGATCATGTCTCAGACGCCTGGGTATTTTCACACTCTTTCGAGTAAACAGAATGAAAAGGTAAACATGAGAGAACATGCGATTATTGAGAGTGATAGCACTATCAAAAGGAGTGCACGAGGGGAAACAGCCCGATTTACTTAGTAAAACATGTCTACATACCGATTTACTCTCGTCCACCCCTTCAAGAATGCCTGCCTCTACTCCGGGCTTCGGCTTTTTGAAAACGGAGCGATTTCATCGGCGTACAAACATGTAATATCCCGGTAAATCAAGCTTCGTTTCTTCTTGTGTGCACTTCCTTTGATAGTGCTATCACTCTCTAATAATTGCATGTTTTCTTCATGTTTAACTTTTTCATTCTGTTACTAGAAGGGTGTGAAAACATGGCGTGAAGTGACAGGATTTGCTCAAATATTGTCATCCCTGATGGTTTTCAGCGCTTCAAACGTTGTTTAAGACATGGTATGGGGCCGTGCGGGCCTATTTATGCTGATACCTCGACCATGTTTGCGAGCGTGTATGCTGCCTTTAAGTGGGGGGATGACCCATAATCTGAATCTGAAAGATCTTGGCAATCTTGATCTAAACTGGATGTCTCTGTTTTCGTGTAGACGCTCTCTCTGGCCTGTATCACTGGTTGTTCTCAGTTGTTCTGGGCTATGCAGGAGAGCATACCAGACGCTATATACACGATGGCCAGGTTGTTCCAGCTGCAGTAACTGAGGTTCCATTAATCGCTTCCTTTTCTATAAACTTATAATATAAATTTTCTTCCTTCCCATTAACATGCCCTGTATTTGATGCGCACGGTTTCCACCGAGTGGTATACTGGTATGTTTCATGGATATCATTCATTAAGTGGTGGATATGAATGAGAACCACAGTAAAATGCACCACTGCTTACTACTAAGCATATATTGTTGATGAATTTGAGTCCCAGATGCCTATTACTGGCGGGAGGGGTTGATTCGCCGGGTCACCAAGGATCCCACATGGTAGGGTGCAACATTTATACTGTTTCTATTGTGTGCCGAAAGCTGAAAACACAGTAAAATAAAATGGCACAAAGCGATACAAGGTAAGAGTTAATTTGACTTTCATCTAAATCTCTACTGGCAATGAAGCTCGCTTGTCCTGGAGATGTCAACCTCAACTTCCTCGGGCTTGAAGCCATGCCACCCTCAGATCGTGTCTTATTCCCATTAATAAATGCGAAGATCTTCTTCTGATTCTTAAGCTTTTGAACACACTGCAGAGCGCGACAGCTGTGAGATCCGACGTAATTCGTCCTCGTGTGCTTCTTTGAATAGATCTACCTCCAACCGTGTATATTTTCAATTTAACCAGTCGTTTCGGTTCCTGTTCGGCTTTCGTAAAATGTACATAACTTGTCGACTGGCATGAATAAATGAATGAACATACCAGTAAATCTATGTTCCAGTCTTAGAAAGGCTCGTGCCAAAATGCAAACGGGATGGCTGCTCGACACTCACGCCGACCACGTGGGCGGACAGTCACATGCACACAGACTTTATTAGCGGGTTGACGTGCCACTCTTCATACTTTTTTGCAGGACATAATATCGCCTATCTTCCGCACCTACATTTTTCTGATGACTCATGGACTAACACAGAAGACATATAGCCGATGATCGCTCAACAAATTCGCTGCTGATTGTTTCAACTGGTTATAGCAGTAAGTCGGGCGCAACTCGGTGCACTTATGCTACAGCATATGTGCACCGGAGTTTGCGCCAACATTCCATTAGAAACGTAAAAAGTATCTGGGCTGATTCAGCTGACTGGTACGCGTGGTGTATGTCAGCCTCCTTGCAATAAAGTCCCGCCTGACACTTTGGTGTCAGCTGAGAACACATTTCGAATTCCTGCAGTCCTCGCCCTAGGATCATGCGTCCCCTTGAAGACGCAGTCATGTTTTTTTCAAAAAGAAGTGCACCCACAAATCGCGAGCTATTGTTGTTATGTGTTGTTCCGGGCGTTTCCGAAGGCCTCCAGAACCACTCCAGTTGATATGATGTCACCCCCGTACGGAGCCATTACCGCTGGTGTGTCGAATCTCCATTTGTGTACCCGTTGCTTTGATTTGGCAACTGACCTGATGTGCAGCCACAGCCTTCTCAGCACGTAGTCGATGATTTTCTTCGTATTTTTCTGTCTTTCCCGCGCCGGACTCTCCCTGAATTTCATGAATGAATAAACTCTGTAAAGCAAATTGTAAATATGGTGCACAGAGAAACAATTTGGTGGAGAACTCACGTGATGAGAATCGACTGTCATTGCGCCCACTCTGTAATGATAGTGAAGTTGCTAGAAGCCAACTTAGGTTCAAAACGTTGAGCCTAGCTCTATTCCCTACCCCTCAGGATTCCGTCATAAGCGCTTTGAGCCACCAGGTGCAGATGGTGCGGATAGGCGCTGTCGCCAACCCCTGTCCGATATGAGGCCATCAAATCCGTGGTGTAGATGGGGCAACGTGCGCCATGGATTCAGAACCACAACAGAAGAGTCCACAATATGTCTGTAACAACGCTAAAAATTTTAGGTGTAAGAAACATGAAAGCCTTTAAGCTCTCCACATCCTGCACTCTATCCACCAATGATTTTGTTGTGGAAAATCTCAGAAACAATTGGCTAGCTATTAACGATTACTAATTGAGAGTTAACGGTACCAAGTCAAATATGCAATGTAGGCGACCCCCAGAAACGTTTCTTGATTCGTGGAGCATCAAAAAGATGGATGCAGCATTAGGATCGCCACAGCTAAATGCTCAGCTTTGCCCCCTATTTTCTGAGTCAGGCGGACAAGGTAACGGGCGGTAGGCTGCGGAAAACATAATTCGTCGATAACGAGATTTAGACATGATGGGGCCGCCTTGCCTCCCCTTTCCGCCCGGCGCGAACTATCGGAGAAGGCTGCACAATGGGTTTTGAGTGATATATAAAACGTGTGGCGCAACTACCGTGTTGAATTTCTGCACTCGCGGTAGCATGTTAACTAGGTAGCATGCTGGAAGCTCCTTCAAGTGATTCTCCATGAAATTATTATTTTTTGTGTGATGGTAAACAACATATCAGCAGTCGGCATGGATCTTAGTAATATTACGCTGTTCTCATTTGAGGTTGGCGCAAACTCGGTGCCATATGCTATACACATACATAGGTCCACCAAGTTTGCGCCAACTCTTCAATGGGGTACGCGGAGGCATCACTATGGATTCAAACCAAATGTACTTTATTTGTTCCTCAAACCTAACACTGACTTTTGTGACTACAAATTTGAGGGGAAACGCTGTTTGTTGCCTCAACTTTTGCTAAGGTTATTGTGGGAAACATATATGACAACTCATTCCATCAATAAAAGCATTTTTTGAAAATATTTTCTCACAAGAAAAAATTACATATTTGTAATGAATTTCAAAAATCGGAAACTAGCTGCTCCAGAATTTAGGAGACGATCACTTGAAAACGAGACCCTCAACATTAACTGCAGTAGAAGCGAACACTGAAGCTTAAACTTCTCGATACATATGCGAAAAAGGCATGAGAAGACGATCGTTCCCTTCGTTGCGATAGTCCGTCACTTTTCGTGAAAGTGGTAAAAGAAAACTTTGGAAGCACTTCTAAGACTTGACACTTTTTCTCTGGAATAGCAATCGTTCCAGTATAAAGCTCATGACCAGATCAAACAGAACTTCACTTCTAACGAAAAGGCCAACATTTTTCAGGAGCCATGAATTGCCTTTCAAAGGCAGCAGACACGCCTCGAAGAAGTTCTTGAGATAACTAACGTCGGGGTGCATCCGGAAGGGACTTCCGCCGTTTACTGTTGAAGGTTGGCGCAAACTCTCGGTGCCATATGCCAGCTATAGCATAGGTGCACCCGGGCTCTTTGAGCCAACCTTCAACAGTCAACCCAAAGTCTCTTCCGGATGCACTCCGACCATGCATTACTGGGGTCCTATATGGCGCCTAGTAGAACGCGCTCACCGTTGGAAGCGTCAAAAGCGGAAGTCAAAACTAATAAGTTTGACCATTGTTTAGTCGAAAAATTTCGACAACTCCGCCCATGGACTTCGACAACTAGAGTTCGCGTAAAAAGTTCAGTGTGATTAATGGACGGGACTGCGACGGTAGATCACCACGCGCGAATCGAAACCCCAATTCTCCGGTGAGACCGCCAACCCCGCACGGCCAGCCGCCTGGTCCATGCGTGTCAGACTAAAGCGAAAACGAAAACAAAGACTGTCGTTCTCTGAGCTGAAATTCCGGTCTCGCATTTGCGAACTACGGCTATTGCATCATGCGACACATGTCAATCGTGCTGAGACCACTTGTTCCTGGCACGATTCACCTCTTCTCCCACCACGATTATCACGTGCCGTATGACGCAACAGGCGTAGTCCGCAATTGCGTACCGGAATTTGGGCTTCGAGAACGATAGTACATACGCCCCAATATAAACACTCGTCCAGATTGATCGTTTGAATACTGTCACTTTGGCTGGTTTTTGCTGCCTCCAACGAGGTGAGCGGTTCTAGTACAGGCTGTAAGAGACTATATCAGCTTCACTCGGCTCAACCGTTTTGCCGCAAATATTCGCTAGTTTCAACAGCGCGCGGGGTAATCTCGTCCATTTTCACACTATAACGAAAACATCCATTACTTCTATTCCCTTACAGTCTTTCGTTGGTGGTTACATAGCTACATAGCAGTTGTTAAATACATAGCTACCCAAACTGTCAGCTTCCAGACCCTCGATTTTTGTCACAAATCGATATCACTCTTTGATAGTGTCTTCTGCCTTAAAAGAAAAAACAGCTTTTAAAAGGGGATGGGTGAAATTTGGCAAAAAAAGGTTACACGACGATGCCTTAAAATAAGAAAACGCTTTGGCAAATGTTTGAATGGAATACGTGTAATTACTGTAAGCTGCCTAAATAGAGCTTCATATTTACTCAACAAAAACCTCTAAACTTGTTTATACATCTGTACACGAGGAACTGAGATTGAACATGATCCGGGTTATTGGTTTTCGCTTCTTTTCAATCTACTAATTATTTCTTCCCGACAAGAAGTACATATGAAGTCGCCCCTCATGATTCATGTTGGATGCTGCAATCGTTACGTCTCATCTCTTTCCTGACCAGAACAATTGCGAAAAATGTCCACTGCACACAAATTCGACGGCTGTTCGTTCGCATCCAGTGGGCCAAAGATTTTCTTCCAATTTGTGCGACGAAAGAACATAGTGCACTGCAGTACTACGCTGTTGTGTGTTACACTGGAGTGCACTTGCAGACGAATATACGCATGTCATCCGCTTTGCTGTGAGTACTGCACACCTGGGCTGGCAATATAGGTGACCAGGTTCGGAAGGAAGCATCATAGAGCTTGAATTTTTTGGTTAATAAAAGCTGATCGATGGGCATGCATAGTTTGAACCACTTTTTTAAATAGCTCTATATTCCAAACTCAGGTTATCATTTTTCCATAGACATACTGAATTGAGGTCTTTCACCAAATTTTGTCTCGCAAACCGAAGATGCGCTATCATTGTGGCCGACCGTGCGGCATTCGCGACACCACCGATCGGCGGGGCTTCGATCGTGCGCTGAGAACTACCTCCGCAGCCTCGTCCAATAACCAGTCGTAATTCTACCACAGGGCTATACGTCTTTTTCCGACCATTTCATGCAAAAGCTTTGATCGCTCGAGATCTACCTGACGATAACATGCTTGATGTTGAAATGAAAATATCCTTGGAACTCGCTGGATCACATTCTGCTGATATCTTCTCGCCAGCGAATCGAGGACAGTGGCTGCATTCGGTTCCGTGAGCTGACAGAGATCCGAGGCCAGCGAGTTCAGCGTTGTCACTTCGCAGTCATCTCAGGGGTGCACCCGTCTCTGAAAATGGCTCGGTAATGGAAATGCGAGATACTGGAGGAGTTTTTATATGCACAGGAGCTTTTCAGCCGCTTCCAATCACTTGTTTTGCTGCCGTCTTATATAGAAAATGAAAGTAGTGGGAAAGATGTGTTGAATAATAATCGCTATCCTAAGGCCGAGATCATACTTCCCGCGACAGCGACAGTGCATACCGATTTTCGGTCGATACGGAGGGTTGACACTGCGTCGCGTCGCTCGTCACTGGAAGTATGTATGATCCCGGCCTAATGTCAGAAGCATCTCCACTAAAAGGAGAAGAAGACCAGGCATTGTGGATTCCCCATCACTTTGTTTAAAGGCATCGTACATGATGAAAACCGATTTCCAGCGACGCTTTTGCGTTCAGTCGGACTAGTGGGTCACAACAAAATCATTCAGGAAGTCCGGAGTTCCAAAATCGCCTCTGAATGAAGATTCGCTTACCTCAAATGGGCTTCCTGGTTTGAGGGCCGACCTTGGGGTCGATCCCTTGTTACACTCTGTTTATCTTGAATCGCACAAAACACGGCCCGCCAATAGTCCTCTAATTGGCCCGCTAGTACCGTAGTGTACGTCCACGACGCGTTTCGGCAGACCCGGGTGTGCACCCTGCGTGCAGAGCGATCGATTTGGTCAATCTCCGTCACTCGGCCATCCACCCCTGCCACTGTGCCGTCGTGTCTGCCGAGAAGGCGTCGCGGACGTACACTAAGGTACTAGCGGGCCAATTAGAGGACATTGGCGGACCGTGTTTTGTGCAATCCGGAAGATTTACGAGTAAATTTGAATGAATGCCAAAACAACTGAAGACGGTGAAAAATTTCTGAAAAAACTCACCGTCTCTGAACGTGATCGCCGGTCATACGAACGATCGGAGGGTGGTCATACGAATGTCGATGCCTGCCACATGGGTCGGGAGAGATTAGGTGAGAGAGGGCCACGAAAGGCCACGCCGCTGTGGTACGACACTGTAGAAGCGGGTGCGGGTGAAAAGGAGGGCTTGTGCACTCCCGAATAAAGGCAGTATACAAGGAACAACACTCCGAGGTCCCTGCCGGCGATCGCGCGTTGACGCGTCGTAGGGCGCAATGCACACGCTACTCGGTTTCACGTTCAACGTCGATCGAAAGCAGCTGACAGCAATGGACGCAGCAGGTTAGTAACCCCTTTTCATTTCGTTCGAGAAAAAATGATCGCTAGTCTGAATGGCGTCCTCGGTGAATTGCTTCCAACGCTGCGCCAAGGACCGAATCCGTTCCTTGCGTTCTTCGCGCAACTATCCAAAGATGATGTCGGCGGGAACTTCAAATTTGTTTTGATCTTTCTTGATATGGGTTTTTCTTGAAAAGTTGAAGTTTTTGAGGGCCTTTTTTGCAACCTTTGGTCACTATAGGGATATAACAACACAAAAACGTCAAAAACACAAGTATGGTTTTCATCGTAGACGATGCCTCTAAGAAAATTGAGCAGTTCTCCTGCTTTTCGAAGTTTCTCCAGTGTCATGTTTTTGGCACGACTCCAAGCATGCATTAGCAACTCCAGCTGTCATCACGCGGGACGGCCGTCCGGATGCTATGGTGTGGGAGACGCAATCGCGCGATTGTCACTAAAAACTCCGTCTCACGCAATTTTACATCGCCCATCATCGGCAGCGGGGGACACTTCGATAAAGGCGCTATCATTCGCGATTTGCGCCCAGAACCTCACGCTGCTGCTCTGTTGATTTTCATGCGTGGATTATCTGAAGCTTTGTTTTCTTCCCTAACTAATGATACCGGGAGCGCTGACGGACTGACCGAAAATCACCTCTGGTTGTGACACAAAAAAACCACCCTCATGCAATGCCAAGCAGCTGCAAGCCGCACATTTGTGTGTTTTAAGATTCTATAAGTTATACTTAGGACCATCGGTTGATAGGCTATAAAACATTAATATCCATTCTATGGAGACACAAAAAGCATAATGCTCGAGACAAGAAACATTACGATTACTCAAGTTCGAATGCTTCGATAGAATGTAATGACGAACAAAAGCTTCCCTACTCCATAATGCAAAAAAATCTATCCACTGCTGGGACTTCGCAGTAATTCTATACATTGGCGCTGCTTACGCTAAGATTTGCTTCCCCACAGCATGCTGTCTATAGGCTGAGGTTCATCGGCGTGAACAGTAAAAAAGCCGAAATTGAGGCACAAAATTCATTTAATGAGTGAAACAAGCACGAGAATATTGGATTGATTCCCTCGAAACGCAGAAAATAGCCCAACAGGCTCTACCGTTTGCATCAGTCATTGATTGAACCCCAATTTCAAGCTAACCGAATGCTCTAAAACTGTAGATCATCAACGTCGATCATGTGGATCGTACAACTCCGACAAACCGGCAAAATGAAGGTTGTTAATGTCAGACAAAACCGCGTTTTTACGCGGTTCTCCATACAGGATCTACAGCATTGAATTAGGATGTTTTAGTGAGGGAGAAATTGGAAACTATATTTCATCGCAGACATTGCCTTCTAACGAGCTTTGAAGGGCATCATGGCCCCTTCGAAAGCAGTGTTTACGGTAAAAAAAATGCCAAATTTTTTGCTCAAACGTAAGCTTCTGGTCCTTCTGGGAAGAGAAAGAGCGGAAGTGCGAAGAAAACGGTCGGGAAGTGGGTGAAAATCTCGTGGCCCAGCCAATCCATTTGGCCACCCCGCCCACGTCCTATAACAGTTGTCCTGCGTACGTTTTACCGAAGGAACAGGTACGGAATTTCCGAATAATCTTCGTCTCGAAAAGTTCAAACGTCCCAGCATGTCTATTGGCCCCTCTTATTTTCAACCAATTTCTGGAAATTCCAAGAAATAGAAAGCAAAGCCACATAACTAAGAATTTTGTAGCGCGAAACCATTTCCTGACGTCAGGATCGACACTTTGTCTGCAGTCTCTCAGAAACACCCCAACAGACGATATTGAAGTTTTTCAGAGATTTCTCTCAACAGTTTCGCTCCGCTTTTCAGCGAGGTGTTCTGTGGCGACTTTCTCCTATTATGTCTTCTTAATGGACCTACCTAACCAAAAAAAATCAAGAACTTTAATACGGTTCCTATCGTGAACACTGCCTTTATTTAGTGAAACAAGGGAGCTCCCTAAATTCATGCGGAGGGAATGGCTGTTAGACGAGGAGCCAGTATTGCTGCAGCACGATGCACCAGTGACCAAAACGCTTGCGATTACGTTTTCCAATATAAGTATCGCTCCAGCCGCGAAGCGGCTGGAGAGGTTTGGTTTTGCCTGGCACTTGTGATCACTTAGATTTTGGTAAAGTAGTTAATAAAACCTGTAAAACAAATTTTCTAGAGATTTTCTCTTCTGGATATAAGTGAGAGAGAGTATAGAAGACACCCGCTGACAAAATTTGAGCCAAATCGATTGAAAATTAACAAAAAGTTAGATCGGCGGAAGCTTAGCCAAAATTCGCGTTTTTTCTTGTAACGCGTCCCTCGTGTCCTGTTCCTCGTCCTCGTCCCTCGTCCCTCGTCCCTCGTCCCTCGTTCCTGGTTCCTGCCACTAGCCACTGCCAGTGGTCGCAGGCTGTCAGTACATAGGGCATCTGATGACGTCATCAGGATGTCATGTAAAGTACATAGGGCATCTGATGACGTCATCAGGTGTCATGTAAAGTACATAGGGCATCTGATGACGTCATCAGGTGTCATGTAAAGTACATAGGGCATCTGATGACGTCATCAGGATGTCATGTAAAGTACATAGGGCATCTGATGACGTCATCAGGGTGTCATGTAAAGTACATAGGGCATCTGATGACGTCATCAGGGTGTCATGTAAAGTACATAGGGCATCTGATGACGTCATCAGGATGTCATGTAAAGTACATAGGGCATCTGATGACGTCATCAGGGTGTCATGTAAAGTACATAGGCATCTGATGACGTCATCAGGGTGTCATGTAAAGTACATAGGCATCTGATGACGTCATCAGGATGTCATGTAAAGAACATAGGGCATCTGATGACGTCATCAGGGTGTCATAAAGTACATAGGGCATCTGATGACGTCATCAGGGTGTCATGTAAAGTACATAGGGCATCTGATGACGTCATCAGGATGTCATGTAAAGAACATAGGGCATCTGATGACGTCATCAGGATGTCATGTAAAGTACATAGGAGCATCTGATGACGTCATCAGGTGTCATGTAAAGTACATAGGCATCTGATGACGTCATCAGGGTGTCATGTAAAGTACATAGGCATCTGATGACGTCATCAGGATGTCATGTAAAGAACATAGGCATCTGATGACGCCATCAGGTGTCATGTAAAGTACATAGGGCATCTGATGACGTCATCAGGATGTCATGTAAAGAACATAGGGCATCTGATGACGTCATCAGGATGTCATGTAAAGTACATAGGGCATCTGATGACGTCATCAGGGTGTCGCGTAAAGAACATAGAGCATCTGATGACGTCATCAGGATGTCATGTAAAGCACATAGGGCATCTGATGACGTCATCAGGTGTCATGTAAAGTACATAGGGCATCTGATGACGTCATCAGGGTGTCATGTAAAGTACATAGCATCTGATGACGTCATCAGGATGTCATGTAAAGTACATAGGGCATCTGATGACGTCATCAGGTGTCGCGTAAAGTACATAGGCATCTGATGACGTCATCAGGATGTCATGTAAAGTACATAGGGCATCTGATGACGTCATCAGGGTGTCGCGTAAAGTACATAGGGCTTCGGATGACGTCACCAGGATGCCATGTAAAGTACATAGGGCATCTGATGACGTCATCAGGGTGTCATGTAAAGTACATAGGGCATCTGATGACGTCATCAGGGTGTCATGTAAAGTACATAGGGCATCTGATGACGTCATCAGGATGTCATGTAAAGTACATAGGGCATCTGATGACGTCATCAGGGTGTCATGTAAAGTACATAGGGCATCTGATGACGTCATCAGGTGTCATGTAAAGTACATAGGGCATCTGATGACGTCATCAGGATGTCATGTAAAGAATATAGGCATCTGATGACGTCATCAGGGTGTCATGTAAAGTACATAGGCATCTGATGACGTCATCAGGATGTCATGTAAAGAACATAGGGCATCTGATGACGTCATCAGGATGTCATGTAAAGTACATAGGCATCTGATGACGTCATCAGGGTGTCATGTAAAGAACATAGGGCATCTGATGACGTCATCAGGATGTCATGTAAAGTACATAGGGCATCTGATGACGTCATCAGGGTGTCATGTAAAGTACATAGGGCATCTGATGACGTCATCAGGGTGTCATGTAAAGTACATAGCATCTGATGACGTCATCAGGATGTCATGTAAAGTACATAGGGCATCTGATGACGTCATCAGGGTGTCATGTAAAGTACATAGGGCATCTGATGACGTCATCAGGATGTCATGTAAAGTACATAGGGCATCTGATGACGTCATCAGGGTGTCATGTAAAGTACATAGGGCATCTGATGACGTCATCAGGATGTCATGTAAAGTACATAGGCATCTGATGACGTCATCAGGGTGTCATGTAAAGCACATAGGGCATCTGATGACGTCATCAGGTGTCATGTAAAGTACATAGGGCATCTGATGACGTCATCAGGATGTCATGTAAAGTACATAGGGCATCTGATGACGTCATCAGGATGTCATGTAAAGTACATAGGCATCTGATGACGTCATCAGGTGTCATGTAAAGTACATAGGGCATCTGATGACGTCATCAGGATGTCATGTAAAGTACATAGGGCATCTGATGACGTCATCAGGGTGTCGCGTAAAGTACATAGGGCATCTGATGACGTCATCAGGATGTCAGCGTAAAGTACATAGGCATCTGATGACGTCATCAGGGTGTCATGTAAAGAACATAGGGCATCTGATGACGTCATCAGGATGTCGCGTAAAGTACATAGGCATCTGATGACGTCATCAGGTGTGTCATGTAAAGTACATAGGCATCTGATGACGTCATCAGGTGTCATGTAAAGTACATAGGGCATCTGATGACGTCATCAGGATGTCATGCGTAAAGCACATAGGCATCTGATGACGTCATCAGGGTGTCATGTAAAGTACATAGGGCATCTGATGACGTCATCAGGATCTGATGTAAAGAACATAGGGCATGTGATGACGTCATCAGGATGTCGTGTAAAGTACATAGGCCATCTGATGACGTCATCAGGGCGTCGTGTAAAGTACGTAGGGCATCTGATGACGTCATCAGGATGTCATGTAAAGTACATAGGCATCTGATGACGTCATCAGGGTGTCATGTAAAGTACATAGGGCATCTGATGACGTCATCAGGGTGTCATGTAAAGTACATAGGGCATCTGATGACGTCATCAGGATGTCATGTAAAGAACATAAGGCATCTGATGACGTCATCAGGGTGTCATGTAAAGTACATATGGCATCTGATGACGTCATCAGGATGTCATGTAAAGTACATAGGGCATCTGATGACGTCATCAGGATGTCATGTAAAGTACATAGGGCATCTGATGACGTCATCAGGGTGTCATGTAAAGTACATAGGGCATCTGATGACGTCATCAGGGTGTCATGTAAAGTACATAGGGCATCTGATGACGTCATCAGGATGTCATGTAAAGTACATAGGGCATCTGATGACGTCATCAGGGTGTCATGTAAAGTACATAGGGCATCTGATGACGTCATCAGGGTGTCATGTAAAGTACATAGGGCATCTGATGACGTCATCAGGGTGTCATGTAAAGTACATAGGGCATCTGATGACGTCATCAGGGTGTCATGTAAAGTACATAGGGCATCTGATGACGTCATCAGGGTGTCATGTAAAGTACATAGGGCATCTGATGACGTCATCAGGGTGTCATGTAAAGTACATAGGGCATCTGATGACGTCATCAGGGTGTCATGTAAAATTACATAGGGCATCTGATGACGTCATCAGGGTGTCATGTAAAGTACATAGGGCATCTGATGACGTCATCAGGGTGTCATGTAAAGTACATAGGGCATCTGATGACGTCATCAGGGTGTCATGTAAAGTACATAGGGCATCTGATGACGTCATCAGGGTGTCATGTAAAGTACATAGGGCATCTGATGACGTCATCAGGGTGTCATATAAAGTACATAGGGCATCTGATGACGTCATCAGGGTGTCATGTAAAGTACATAGGGCATCTGATGACGTCATAAGGGTGTCATGTAAAGTACATAGGGCATCTGATGACGTCATCAGGATGTCATGTAAAGTACATAGGGCATCTGATGACGTCATCAGGGTGTCATGTAAAGTACATAGGGCATCTGATGACGTCATCAGGGTGTCATGTAAAGTACATAGGGCATCTGATGACGTCATCAGGATGTCATGTAAAGTACATAGGGCATCTGATGACGTCATCAGGGTGTCATGTAAAGTACATAGGGCATCTGATGACGTCATCAGGATGTCATGTAAAGTACATAGGGCATCTGATGACGTCATCAGGGTGTCATGTAAAGTACATAGGGCATCTGATGACGTCATCAGGATGTCATGTAAAAGTACATAGGGCATCTGATGACGTCATCAAGGTGTCATGTAAAGTACATAGGGCATCTGATGACGTCATCAGGGTGTCATGTAAAGTACATAGGGCATCTGATGACGGCATCAGGGTGTCATGTAAAGTACATAGGGCATCTGATGACGTCATCAGGGTGTCATGTAAAGTACATAGGGCATCTGATGACGTCATCAGGATGTCATGTAAAGTACATAGGGCATCTGATGACGTCATCAGGATGTCATGTAAAGTACATAGGGCATCTGATGACGTCATCAGGTGTCATGTAAAGTACATAGGGCATCTGATGACGTCATCAGGATGTCATGTAAAGTACATAGGGCATCTGATGACGTCATCAGGGTGTCATGTAAAGTACATAGGGCATCTGATGACGTCATCAGGGTGTCATGTAAAGTACATAGGGCATCTGATGACGTCATCAGGGTGTCATGTAAAGTACATAGGGCATCTGATGACGTCATCAGGGTGTCATGTAAAGTACATAGGGCATCTGATGACGTCATCAGGATGTCATGTAAAGTACATAGGGCATCTGATGACGTCATCAGGGTGTCATGTAAAGTACATAGGGCATCTGATGACGTCATCAGGATGTCATGTAAAGTACATAGGGCATCTGATGACGTCATCAGGGTGTCATGTAAAGTACATAGGGCATCTGATGACGTCATCAGGGTGTCATGTAAAGAACATAGGGCATCTGATGACGTCATCAGGGTGTCATGTAAAGTACATAGGCATCTGATGACGTCATCAGGGTGTCATGTAAAGTACATAGGGCATCTGATGACGTCATCAGGGTGTCATGTAAAGTACATAGGGCATCTGATGACGTCATCAGGATGTCATGTAAAGTACATAGGGCATCTGATGACGTCATCAGGATGTCATGTAAAGTACATAGGGCATCTGATGACGTCATCAGGGTGTCATGTAAAGTACATAGGCATCTGATGACGTCATCAGGGTGTCATGTAAAGTACATAGGGCATCTGATGACGTCATCAGGATGTCATGTAAAGTACATAGGGCATCTGATGACGTCATCAGGATGTCATGTAAAGTACATAGGGCATCTGATGACGTCATCAGGATGTCATGTAACGTACATAGGGCATCTGATGACGTCATCAGGGTGTCATGTAAAGTACATAGGGCATCTGATGACGTCATCAGGGTGTCATGTAAAGTACATAGGGCATCTGATGACGTCATCAGGGTGTCATGTAAAGTACATAGGGCATCTGATGACGTCATCAGGATGTCATGTAAAGTACATAGGGCATCTGATGACGTCATCAGGTGTCATGTAAAGTACATAGGGCATCTGATGACGTCATCAGGATGTCATGTAAAGTACATAGGGCATCTGATGACGTCATCAGGATGTCATGTAAAGTACATAGGGCATCTGATGACGTCATCAGGATGTCATGCGTACATAGGGCATCTGATGACGTCATCAGGATGTCATGTAAAGTACATAGGGCATCTGATGACGTCATCAGGGTGTCATGTAAAGTACATAGGGCATCTGATGACGTCATCAGGGATGTCATGTAAAGTACATAGGGCATCTGATGACGTCATCAGGATGTCATGTAAAGTACATAGGGCATCTGATGACGTCATCAGGGTGTCATGTAAAGTACATAGGGCATCTGATGACGTCATCAGGGTGTCATGTAAAGTACATAGGGCATCTGATGACGTCATCAGGATGTCATGTAAAGTACATAGGGCATCTGATGACGTCATCAGGGTGTCATGTAAAGTACATAGGGCATCTGATGACGTCATCAGGGTGTCATGTAAAGTACATAGGGCATCTGATGACGTCATCAGGATGTCATGTAAAGTACATAGGGCATCTGATGACGTCATCAGGGTGTCATGTAAAGTACATAGGGCATCTGATGACGTCATCAGGGTGTCATGTAAAGTACATAGGGCATCTGATGACGTCATCAGGATGTCATGTAAAGTACATAGGGCATCTGATGACGTCATCAGGATGTCATGTAAAGTACATAGGGCATCTGATGACGTCATCAGGGTGTCATGTAAAGTACATAGGGCATCTGATGACGTCATCAGGATGTCATGTAAAGTACATAGGGCATCTGATGACGTCATCAGGGTGTCATGTAAAGTACATAGGGCATCTGATGACGTCATCAGGATGTCATGTAAAGTACATAGGGCATCTGATGACGTCATCAGGGTGTCATGTAAAGTACATAGGGCATCTGATGACGTCATCAGGGTGTCATGTAAAGTACATAGGGCATCTGATGACGTCATCAGGGTGTCATGTAAAGTACATAGGGCATCTGATGACGTCATCAGGGTGTCATGTAAAGTACATAGGGCATCTGATGACGTCATCAGGGTGTCATGTAAAGTACATAGGGCATCTGATGACGTCATCAGGGTGTCATGTAAAGAACATAGGGCATCTGATGACGTCATCAGGATGTCATGTAAAGTACATAGGGCATCTGATGACGTCATCAGGGTGTCATGTAAAGTACATAGGGCATCTGATGACGTCATCAGGATGTCATGTAAAGTACATAGGGCATCTGATGACGTCATCAGGATGTCATGTAAAGTACATAGGGCATCTGATGACGTCATCAGGGTGTCATGTAAAGTACATAGGGCATCTGATGACGTCATCAGGGTGTCATGTAAAGTACATAGGGCATCTGATGACGTCATCAGGGTGTCATGTAAAGTACATAGGGCATCTGATGACGTCATCAGGGTGTCATGTAAAGTACATAGGGCATCTGATGACGTCATCAGGGTGTCATGTAAAGTACATAGGGCATCTGATGACGTCATCAGGGTGTCATGTAAAGTACATAGGGCATCTGATGACGTCATCAGGGTGTCATGTAAAGTACATAGGGCATCTGATGACGTCATCAGGGTGTCATGTAAAGTACATAGGGCATCTGATGACGTCATCAGGATGTCATGGAAAGGACATAGGGCATCTGATGACGTCATCAGAATGGCATGTAAAGGACATAAGGCATCTGGTGACGTCTTCAGGTGTCATGTAAAGTACATAGGGCATCTGATGACGTCATCAGGGTGTCATGTAAAGTACATAGGGCATCTGATGACGTCATCAGGATGTCATGTAAAGTACATAGGGCATCTGATGACGTCATCAGGGTGTCATGTAAAGTACATAGGGCATCTGATGACGTCATCAGGATGTCATGTAAAGTACATAGGGCATCTGATGACGTCATCAGGGTGTCATGTAAAGTACATAGGGCATCTGATGACGTCATCAGGGTGTCATGTAAAGTACATAGGGCATCTGATGACGTCATCAGGGTGTCATGTAAAGTACATAGGGCATCTGATGACGTCATCAGGGTGTCATGTAAAGTACATAGGGCATCTGATGACGTCATCAGGTGTCATGTAAAGTACATAGGGCATCTGATGACGTCATCAGGGTGTCATGTAAAGTACATAGGGCATCTGATGACGTCATCAGGGTGTCATGTAAAGTACATAGGGCATCTGATGACGTCATCAGGGTGTCATGTAAAGTACATAGGGCATCTGATGACGTCATCAGGGTGTCATGTAAAGTACATAGGGCATCTGATGACGTCATCAGCTTGTCCCGTAAAGTACATAGGGCATGTGATGACGTCAACAGGATGTCATGTAAAGTACATAGGGCATCTGATGACGTCATCAGGATGTCATGTAAAGAGAGTACATAGAGCATCTGATGACGTCATCAGGATGTCATGTAAAGTCCATAGGGCATCTGATCACGTCATCAGGGTGTCATGTAAAGTACATAGGGCATCTGATGACGTCATCAGGATGTCATGTAAAGTACATAGGGCATCTGATGACGTCATCAGGGTGTCATGTAAAGAACATAGGGCATCTGATGACGTCATCAGGATGTCATGTAAAGTACATAGGGCATCTGATGACGTCATCAGGTGTCATGTAAAGAACATAGGGCATCTGATGACGTCATCAGGATGTCATGTAAAGTACATAGGGCATCTGATGACGTCATCAGGATGTCATGTAAAGTATAGGGCATCTGATGACGTCATCAGGGTGTCATGTAAAGAACATAGGGCATCTGATGACGTCATCAGGATGTCATGTAAAAGTACATAGGGCATCTGATGACGTCATCAGGATGTCATGTAAAGTACATAGGGCATCTGATGACGTCATCAGGGTGTCATGTAAAGAACATAGGGCATCTGATGACGTCATCAGGATGTCATGTAAAGTACATAGGGCATCTGATGACGTCATCAGGGTGTCATGTAAAGTACATAGGGCATCTGATGACGTCATCAGGGTGTCATGTAAAGTACATAGGGCATCTGATGACGTCATCAGGGTGTCATGTAAAGTACATAGGGCATCTGATGACGTCATCAGGATGTCATGTAAAGTACATAGGGCATCTGATGACGTCATCAGGGTGTCATGTAAAGTACATAGGGCATCTGATGACGTCATCAGGGTGTCATGTAAGTACATAGGGCATCTGATGACGTCATCAGGGTGTCATGTAAAGTACATAGGGCATCTGATGACGTCATCAGGGTGTCATGTAAAGTACATAGGGCATCTGATGACGTCATCAGGGTGTCATGTAAAGAACATAGGGCATCTGATGACGTCATCAGGATGTCATGTAAAGTACATAGGGCATCTGATGACGTCAGCAGGGGTGTCATGTAAAGTACATAGGGCATCTGATGACGTCATCAGGGTGTCATGTAAAGAACATAGGGCATCTGATGACGTCATCAGGATGTCATGCAAAAGTACATAGGGCATCTGATGACGTCATCAGGATGTCATGTAAAGTACATAGGGCATCTGATGACGTCATCAGGGTGTCGCGTAAAAGTACATAGGGCATCTGATGACGTCATCAGGGTGTCATGTAAAGTACATAGGGCATTTGATGACGTCATCAGGGTGTCATGTAAAGTACATAGGGCATCTGATGACGTCCTCAGGGTGTCATGTAAAGTACATAGGGCATCTGATGATGTCATCAGGGTGTCATGTAAAGTACATAGGCATCTGATGACGTCATCAGGGTGTCATGTAAAGTACATAGGGCAGCTGATGACGGCATCAGGATGTCATGTAAAGTACATAGGGCATCTGATGACGTCATCAGGTGTCATGTAAAGTACATAGGGCATCTGATGACGTCATCAGGTGTCATGTAAAGTACATAGGGCATCTGATGACGTCATCAGGGTGTCATGTAAAGTACATAGGGCATCTGATGACGTCATCAGGGTGTCATGTAAAGTACATAGGGCATCTGATGACGTCATCAGGATGTCATGTAAAGTACATAGGGCATCTGATGACGTCATCAGGATGTCATGTAAAGTACATAGGGCATCTGATGACGTCATCAGGGTGTCATGTAAAGTACATAGGGCATCTGATGACGTCATCAGGGTGTCATGTAAAGTACATAGGGCATCTGATGACGTCATCAGGGTGTCATGTAAAGTACATAGGGCATCTGATGACGTCATCAGGGTGTCATGTAAAGTACATAGGGCATCTGATGACGTCATCAGGATGTCATGTAAAGTACATAGGGCATCTGATGACGTCATCAGGGTGTCATGTAAAGTACATAGGGCATCTGATGACGTCATCAGGATGTCATGTAAAGTACATAGGGCATCTGATGACGTCATCAGGGTGTCATGTAAAGTACATAGGGCATCTGATGACGTCATCAGGGTGTCATGTAAAGTACATAGGGCATCTGATGACGTCATCAGGATGTCATGTAAAGTACATAGGGCATCTGATGACGTCATCAGGATGTCATGTAAAGTACATAGGGCATCTGATGACGTCATCAGGATGTCATGTAAAGTACATAGGGCATCTGATGACGTCATCAGGGTGTCATGTAAAGTACATAGGGCATCTGATGACGTCATCAGGATGTCATGTAAAGTACATAGGGCATCTGATGACGTCATCAGGATGTCATGTAAAGTACATAGGGCATCTGATGACGTCATCAGGATGTCATGTAAAGTACATAGGGCATCTGATGACGTCATCAGGATGTCATGTAAAGTACATAGGGCATCTGATGACGTCATCAGGGTGTCATGTAAAGTACATAGGCATCTGATGACGTCATCAGGGTGTCATGTAAAGTACATAGGGCATCTGATGACGTCATCAGGATGTCATGTAAAGTACATAGGGCATCTGATGACGTCATCAGGATGTCATGTAAAGTACATAGGGCATCTGATGACGTCATCAGGATGTCATGTAAAGTACATAGGGCATCTGATGACGTCATCAGGATGTCATGTAAAGTACATAGGGCAACTGTGGACGGCATCAGGATGTCATGTAAAGTACATAGGGCATCTGATGACGTCATCAGGATGTCATGTAAAGTACATAGGGCATCTGATGACGTCATCAGGATGTCATGTAAAGTACATAGGGCATCTGATGACGTCATCAGGATGTCATGTAAAGTACATAGGGCATCTGATGACGTCATCAGGATGTCATGTAAAGTACATAGGGCATCTGATGACGTCATCAGGGTGTCATGTAAAGGACATATGGCATCTAATGGCGTCATCAGGATGTCATGTAAAGAGTACATAGGCATCTGATGACGTCATCAGGGTGTCATGTAAAGTACATAGGGCATCTGATGACGTCATCAGGGTGTCATGTAAAGTACATAGGGCATCTGATGGCGTCATCAGGGTGTCATGTAAAGTACATAGGGCATCTGATGACGTCATCAGGATGTCATGTAAAGTACATAGGGCATCTGATGACGTCATCAGGATGTCATGTAAAGTACATAGGGCATCTGATGACGTCATCAGGGTGTCATGTAAAGTACATAGGGCATCTGATGACGTCATCAGGGTGTCATGTAAAGTACATAGGGCATCTGATGACGTCATCAGGATGTCATGTAAAGTACATAGGGCATCTGATGACGTCATCAGGGTGTCATGTAAAGTACATAGGGCATTTGATGACGTCATCAGGGTGTCATGTAAAGAACATAGGGCATCTGATGACGTCATCAGGATGTCATGTAAAGTACATAGGGCATCTGATGACGTCATCAGGGTGTCAGGTAAAGTACATAGGGCATCTGATGACGTCATCAGGGTGTCATGTAAAGTACATAGGGCATCTGATGACGTCATCAGGGTGTCATGTAAAGTACATAGGGCATCTGATGACGTCATCAGGGTGTCATGTAAAGTACATAGGGCATCTGATGACGTCATCAGGATGTCATGTAAAGTGCATAGGGCATCTGATGACGTCATCAGGATGTCATGTAAAGTACATAGGGCATCTGATGACGTCATCAAGGTGTCATGTAAAGTACATAGGGCATCTGATGACGGCATAAGGGTGTCATGTAAAGTACATAGGGCATCTGATGACGTCATCAAGATGTCATGTAAAGTACATAGGGCATCTGATGACGTCATCAGGGTGTCATGTAAAGTACATAGGGCATCTGATGACGTCATCAGGGTGTCATGTAAAGTACATAGTGCATCTGATGACGTCATCATGGTGTCATATAAAGTACATAGGGCATCTGATGACGTCATCAGGATGTCATGTAAAGTACATAGGGCATCTGATGACGTCATCAGGGTGTCATGTAAAGTACATAGGGCATCTGATGACGTCATCAGGGTGTCATGTAAAGTACATAGGGCATCTGATGACGTCATCAGGATGTCATGTAAAGTACATAGGGCATCTGATGACGTCATCAGGATGTCATGTAAAGTACATAGGGCATCTGATGACGTCATCATGGTGTCATGTAAAGTACATAGGGCATCTGATGACGTCATCAGGGTGTCATGTAAAGTACATAGGGCATCTGATGACGTCATCAGGATGTCATGTAAAGTACACAGGGCATCTGATGACGTCATCAGAACGTCGTGCCAAGTGCATAAAGCATCTGGTGACGTCATCAGGACGTCGTGCCAAGGTGGTGCCAAGTGCATAGGGCATTTTCTGACATCATCAGGACGTCGGGAAAGTGAGTAGCGCTTCATTTGTAGCGTGCGCAACAAGGTTGTTGCTTACTGATTATTATAGCAATCCATGCTATTCGAGAATTATTGAAGATTTTTCAGGATATTACTTCGTAATATCAATAAAAGTGAACAATTCTATCAAAAAGGGGTCTTCCAAGCAAAAAGAGGTTTGGTTGGCGTCAGAAACGTTCCAACAAAAGGGAACAATAATTAAGTTGAATGAGGAGAGTCTACAAAAAGTGAACAATATTCTATCAAAAAAGGGTTTTCCAAGCAAAAAGAGGTTTGGCTGGCGTCAGAAACGTTCCAACAAAAGGGAACAATAGGTAAGTAGAATGAGGAGAGTCTACAAAAAGTGAACAATATTTTCTGAGACTGATTTTCCTGGCCGATACTTCTTAACAACAAAAACAAACCGTTGTGGTACTTCTAGAGGAAGAGTTCAATGGTTTCCAAGAATGGACTTCTATTCGTTGACGAGAATATAAGAAAATATTCTCATTAGATGCTGCACTTTGGTTTCGCTTCTCGTAGCAGCTGGAGATAACCGTCCGTCTGTGTTTTTGGCATCATCTTCTATTCTGATGGTAAGTATTAGGTTTACATGCACATACTTTTTAACGGTTCTCGTGTAGTCAAGACGAGTTTTGGAACCACAGAGTGCTTCCGTGTAGAACTCCGCAACGGTTTGTTTTGCTGTTAAGAAGTATCGGCCAGGAAAATCAGTCTCAGAAAATATTGTTCACTTTTTTTGTAGACTCTCCTCATTCTACTTACCTATTGTTCCCCTTTTTGTTGGAACGTTTCTGACGCCAGCCAAACCTCTTTTTGCTTGGAAAACCCTTTTTGATAGAATATTGTTCACTTTTTGTAGACTCTCCTCATTCAACTTAATTATTGTTCCTTTGTTGGAACGTTTCTGACGCCAACCAAACCTCTTTGCTTGAAGACCCTTTTTGATAGAATCTTATTAGTTGTCTCAATACTAAGTGTCCTCATACTGACTACAAGTAATTCGGTCACATTCAGACCCTATGATTTCGATTCTACAATGGAGTATAGTATCTTAACCTAAGTGCGGTTTATTTATATCCCAAAAGTGTTCTCTGCCAGTGATCAGCGCTCGAACTGTGTTGTTACTCAGGACGCGCAACAACAGTTGTTCGGAAAATCACTACACCCCCGAGGGCGCTGAAAAGTGCTGTGTAATATTTTGGAACGTGGTGATTAACAACCCAAAATGTCTTCCTCTCAGAAACAAAGTCCAATGCAAAATCTCATTAAACACTCTGCATGCATGACATTAGAGGATTGATCTTTGACAATTGGCAGGAATTTGTCTGGAGCTGAGCCCGTCAGTTCCTGACGTGCAAGGTAAGGTTGATGAGACAAGGGCAGTGAACGTATGAGCTTATCAGTCCTTATATTTACCCCTCAAACATTGGACTCTGATTGAGTCTTAGTTCGGTACACCCTAATATAGCAGAAGGTCTCGTCCTTTCATTCTAAGTATTACTCGGGTCTAATTCATTGAATACCTAGATGCCTCACAATCTAGAACTTGGAGGTGGAGTCGTTTCTTCCCAAAACACGTCGACTCTAAATGTACCGTCACACATCTCAAGGCTTCTTCCTCTGAATTGACTTTTACTATGCACTGTACTGCCCTAAACAAACTATTGATGACGTCAGACAAAATTTTAGCACATAGTACTCTCACCGCGGCGATCGAGAAATGTGTCGTCGCGTTTGCGATGTGCTCTACACGAATAGACCGAATATCGAATGAATTCGAATGACCCCAGTTTGAGATTTGAATGACCACATTTTGTAAGCACCCGCAGTTAATGTGATCAGGTGGAAAAACCCAAACGCTATAACTCCGTTCAGAGCTCGAAAATTGTGCTTTCAATCAAACTTTATCGAGAGGTTATTTTGGCCGCTGAACGCAATTATGAAGTCCGTTTCCAGATTCTCGAAAGATTCCTGCGCCTTTGGATAGCGCTATAGGCACATGAAACATTGTCTTGAGCTTATATCTTCTTAAAGACACAGTCCAAGCTTAGGGGCGAAATCTACGATTTCCACATAATTGGAAATAGACCCACCCTGAATACCACCTGCCAAGTGCGAGCTCTCAATTCCTTCGAATAGGCGAGTTATAGGAGGAAGCCGCCCTGGGGCGCCCACCTCGCGAAGGCACTTTGGCACGCCCCTTTACGATCTTTCAAGCTCAAAAGTGGCGAAATAAGCAATGCTCTCCGATCAATAGCCCCGTTCTTCCCTTCATTCTCACTCTCTTTTTAAATTAAGTCAGCTCGCATACAGCGATTGCAAATGACGGAAGTTACAAGCCTCGGACAACTCCTCAACCATGCTTCAGTAGATCAATTTTTGATGGGCCATAACTCCGTTTCCAGGGGTCTTGAGCGATTCCAGAGAAATCTTTGGAATCAGCGTGAGGCCGTTTTCAAGACAGACAGAGAAACAGAAAACCGATTTTGAGGTTGGACTGTGCCTTTAAAGCAGCAGCTTGAGGCGGAATACTAAACAATTTACCTATGGATGCTCAAGAAATACTTAATACATTTGGTTTTCGCACATACATTTCCCGCTCTAAACACTACCCTTGAATGCACAGAACACCCACAAAATTATTTTTCAGTTTTTATGCTGATTTTGGAGAGGGTCACATGCTGATCACAGTGGTACAATTAAATAAAAATCGCCAAATTTATGAGTAGCAGACCCCTCCTATAAAACACGTGCCAAGTGCGATATCTCAATTCCTCCAAATAAGCGAGATATAAGCGACCACAACACTCCCAACCTCCTTCGGTCACCACCACGGGCCACACCCCCTACTAGATTTCCGAACTCGATAGCGGCTAGATGGTGGATGAATTTCGACCGCGTCGAGTTCTTCAGTCTACTGCTGGACTGTCTGCTTATCCTGGTTCGCTCTCATGCAACGATTGCGAATGAAGAGAAATACACGCCTGAGACAACTTGTCCACCTTTGCCGCACCGAACAGGAATTGGATCCGCCTGCCAGTTCGGCTCGTACTCCCAATCTCCGGGTGATTCCTGTTGCTGTTCGGGCCAACCGGAGCAGCCCGGACAGCAACAGCAGTGGCCCGGAGAGCAACACCAGTGGCCTGGGCAGCAACACAAGCCGACTTGCAGATTGGGAACAAGAGCCGAATTGTCAGGCGGCTCAGAGCCGAGAATAGACTGAGAGAGAAGAGAACGTTGGGTTTTCAAGACAGTGTTCACGATAAGAATCGTTTCAGAATTTCTATCAGAAATCACATGAATGAGTGACTACTGTAAGAGTTCTGCCTAGAAAAGTCCAAAACGGTTACAAAAGCCGAAAAACAGCCGAGAGAAGGAGCGAATGGGCGTGCTGACTGTTAATGGTTTTTGTATGTAGACAATAATAAAACACTGGTGAACTTCATTACTGGTTAGAGCATGCTGCAGTGTCCCTTATCGCTATCAGTATCAACAGCCATCACGCCAATTAGAAATCATAGATTTTTATCTTGAGCACTGTTCTTAAAGAGTTTCGGCAACGAAAACTTACTCTTAATTCCGACAAAAAAATCAAAGCTGGCCGACTCAGATAATAACACCGGCTGAGCGGGCGGAGAAGTAGGCTCGCCGGCTGAGCGGGCAGGCTTATTTTGGGGGCGGAGCGTCTTACCGGCTGAGCGGGCGAGCATGCATTTTACCGGCTGAGGAGCATGGCTTTACCGGCTGAGCGGGCAGACATAAATCCACGGCTGAGCATGTCACCGGCTGATCGGGCAGACATAGCATTACCGGCTGAGGGGCATGGCTTTACCGGCTGAGCGGGCAGACATAAATCCACGGCTGAGCATGCCACCGGCTGATCGGGCAGACATAGCATTACCGGCTGAGGGGCATGGCTTTACCGGCTGAGCGGGCAGACACTAAAGCGAACCAGGCTCATGTACGGAGCGGGCGAAATGGACTTCGAGCTGATTCGGGTGTTGGCATTCGAACGGATGGTCATCCACATGATTTGGATCATTGACCCCTCACCCCTTACGGTTCGTTGTGACCGTGGGGACGTGACTGCGGGTCAGTTCATGATTTTTGAAGCAAGGTAAGGCTTGCCGCTTCAGAAATGAAACGCAAGCCTCGCACTTGCTGGGGAATAGGGAGAGCCTACTAGGGCTTCATGTAGTCTTGCAGATCGATATCATTCACTTGGTAAGCAACTAATACCGGCAGAGCGGACCTCCATTTACCGGCTGAGGGGACAGTGAATGCGGGCTGAGGGGGCAGCCATTTACCGGCTGGGGGGACAGTGAATGCGGGCTGAGGGGCAGCCATTTACCGGCTGAGGGGACAGTGAATGCGGGCTGAGGGGGCAGCCATTTACCGGCTGAGGGGACAGTGGATGCGGGCTGAGGGGGCAGCCATTTACCGGCTGGGGGGACAGTGAATGCGGGCTGAGGGGCAGCCATTTACCGGCTGAGGGGACAGTGAATGCGGGCTGAGGGGCAGCCATTTACCGGCTGAGGGGGCAGTGAATGCGGGCTGAGGGGCCACCACTTGCCGGCTGAGCGCTCCACCATTTGCCGGCTGAGGGGGCAGTGAATACCGGGGCATGCCCGGGTACAATGTTTAGTCAGCCGGTATTGCCTGCCCTCAGCCGGAGTTACTGCCTGAGCGAGTTTTCCGCACAGCGATGGACGCTGTAAGACAGTGGATGGATTGAGCTCTCAAGCGTCCAGTAATTTTTGTTATGGGGTAAAATCGGACGAGTTCTGCCTGAGCAGTTGAAATAGCTAATATCAGCAACAAAACGGTTGAGATAGCGAAGCCGATAGACTCACAGCCTGTACTAGAACGCTCACCTCGTTGGAAGCTTCAAAACCAGCCAAGTTGACCTTATTCGTATATTTAGGGGCGGGGTTGTCGAAGCTCATGGGCGGAGCTGACGGAATTTTTCGATTTGCATTGCTCAAACTTGATTTTTCACTCGTTTTTGACGCTTACGACAGCGTGAGCGTTCTACAAGGGGCCATACGACCCCAATAACGTAGTTATCTCAACAACTTTTTCGAGCGCGTCTGCTGCTTTTAAAGGTAAGCAGAAAAATAGAAAATTTTCTCTGAGACTGTATTATGCCTTTAAAGCCAGCATACACGCTCGTGAACGTAATTGAGATAACTACGGAATTAGAATGAGATGAGACCGAACACAAAGCTCACGCATTTTGAAGCGTCAAAATCACCCACAATGACGCGACACGAGTGAGAAGTTGGCCGCTCGCCCTGTATCTACCCGCCCTCGTATTTGCGTCCTCCCCCCAAAACAGGGTGTTGGGCCAGATTCCACCGTCGTCAATGTGTGTGGTTTACCTATTGTACCTATTCCACCACCCACAAACGTCACCAGCGGTGGGAATGGCCCAGAAACCCTGTTCTGTAGGAGGACACAAAAGCAGGGGGCGGGCAGATACAGGGCAGAGGCCAACTTCTCACTCCTGTAGCGTCATTGTGGGTCGTTTTGAAGCTTCAAAATGCGTTGGCGTTGTGTTCGGTGCTATACCATTCTAACTCCGTAGTTATCTCGATTACGTTTACGAGCCGTGTACGCTGCCTTTAACGATCTCAGCCAGACCCAGAAGTTTGATTAAACGCAAAAAGTCGATTATGATTTTCAGCGTGTATGATGCCTTTAACCCTTTCACGACCGCGTGTCCCACCGGTGTGACACGCGTTGACCAAAACTTCGGACCGCGTGTTCCATCGGTGCGACACGCTTCTCAAATATAGATGATTTTTAAGCTACAAGGACGAATTCCCAAACTTTCTCATGTTCAAATTATCCTAGACTAATCCTAGACTAGGCTACAGAAGTCGTGGTCCGTCATCAGCTCCCCCTTAAAGGCAGCATACACGCTCGTCAACGTAATGGTGACATAAATACAGAATTAGGAATAATATGGCACAGATGACAACGCCTCCGCAATTTGAGGCGTCAAAACGACCCACAATGACGCTACACGGGTGAGAAGTTGGCCCCGCCCTGTATCTGCCCGCCTCCTGTATTTACATCCTCGTCCACGTCAGGGGTACTGGGCCATTCCCCACCGTCGGCGACGTTTGTGGGTGGTGAGATAGGTACAATGGGTAAACCGCACACACTGACGACGGTGGAAATGTCCCAGTACCCCTGTTTTGGAGGAGGACGCGAATACAGGAGGCGGGCAAATACAGGGGCGGAGCCAGCTTCTCACTCGTATAGCGTCATTTTGTGTTTTGTGCCATATCATTTCGATGTCGTAGTTATCTCAATTACGTTTACGAGCGTGTATGCTGTCTTCAAAGACGGTGCTCACGATAATCTTCAATTCTGAGATTATTCGCTATATTGATTAAGTGACCCCCTGGTAGAACTAAAATGACGTAGAAATTTAGAAAAACGCACCAGAAGTACCCGAGATCCTTAAGTATCACCCAGCCTCTTAAGTATCACAGGAAGTGTTTGTTGTGACAATGAAATCATTTGTGGATCCGTCCTTTGCAATTCTCTACTCCCTATTGCTCAGTTCTTACCTTAGGGTCCTAACTACATAATCCTGATTTGCATAGAATACTCTTCTATAATCGATTGCCCCGATTTTGCACCGGTGACAGCCACAATGAACATGTTCATCCAACCGGGCAACTGGCCCATGTTAAAGAATAATGTCACTGAAATACGACATTTTAATGCGTTTCTCGCCGTTTCTTCGTAAATGTGGTAACACTTGGAGGCCGATGCATTGTTTTATGCGAAAAAATCGGGGAAGAAAATCATTGCGAACACTGCCTTTAAGCACAATGTTCAAACTTTCGCGAAAATAACTGGGGTTCAATGAGAAAAAATCGCTGCAAAAACAATTTTTCTTCTACTGCAAAAGTGCAGTCATCCAAAATTAGGCGTGGTCGTGAATGGGTTGAATGCTTCGCCCGCGCAGAAAACCATATATTATTTTTTCATCGTTTTGAATAGCTTGGCCTCTCTAGTGGACCGAAATATCGAAAGAGCCCCTGAAAAACCTTCATTTGTAAAAGAAAAACCAGTTTGGATACATTGTTAAATTGAATGAGTTTCGCGCCAAAATCGTTCTTTTTAGGTTTTCTGGGGTGGTAGTAATCCATCCGGAACTACGAGGTTCGAAATGATCGAAGCGTGCAGGTATTCTGCGAGTTTCGACCTCACAAGAAGACGCGCGACCTTGGGGCGACTCAGCAATAAACAGGTTTGAAACCGTATCCATGGTGTCCCCCCACCCCAAAATGACCCATATTCCGAATCTGGTGCAAAATGGTCAACTGCTTCCTATCCTGTGCTCACTCCTATGGAGCTCATTGCGGGTAAACCTCATGGTTTCGGGAACCCTCGTGAGATCGCTGAAGCTGGCAGCTGGATTGTGTCTCTCCGCGAGGTGGGCCGAGCAAAGCGAAACAGAGCAACGGCGGTGGAGGCGCGAGGCACTCCCAGTTTCGGGGAGAAAAAGTGGTGCGGAGGACTTTTTCGTCTATAATGCGAGGTGAGTGCTGTTTTGCACAGACAGTCAGCAAGCGTGCAGTGGCAGTCAAAAAATTATTGACTGCGCCGGGATTTGGTTATGTTGGCGTGAAAAAACTCGATTATGGACTACTTTAACACTAATCTAGCTTTGATAGTTTGTTGTAAAGGAATGCTGAGAACATCTCCATAAGATTTAGAGCATTTTGAGAAAAGCGAGTATTAGTTTTGATCAACTATGTAATAGCAAAATTGATTATCTTTGGAAGAAGTCAGGATCGGATTCATCAACGCGCTAAAACCGTGGTTTTAGGTATAATTTACTCCTCGGGGTAATTTTTATGATTCATAAAAAATAAACCTCAATTTTTTGGGTATATATGGGAGTATCCGATAACCGGCTGAAGGAGTCGGGTATCCGATACTATTTTCCCAACAAAGTAGCTCAGTTAGCAATTTGGCACTAGCAAATTGCCAAAAATTGCAATTGCAAATTGAACCATTTGGATTCAACTTAGAGCCACTCTTCCTCATTTTGAGCTTGTCGAAGTAAGGCTTATCGGGTTTATCCTGTCCAAATTTCCTTATCACTGTTCTTTTTGCTCCTGACCGACTGCTCCGCTGCCAGCTCCGCCCGGCTCCATTTGAGCGAGAGAGGCTGTACTTCCAATACATATTTTTCATAATTCTTCCAATATTCTGCACTCTTCTTGGCTCCGTTACGTATCTTGTTCATACTATATCGAGCCTAGATTTTTCAATGCAATGACTTTTTCCTCTGATTTTTTAATTTTCGTGGCTTTGAAACAAAAGAATTTTTATTGAAGGTTGTGTTTTTATGATTTAACTGAATGTGTTGTTTCACATGAGTATTTGACTGTAGTGGTCGTGATGTGTCCGAATTGCCAAAAGGGCAGGGAAGAGCGAAGGGCCGTGATCGGAAGATACATCTGCAACCGCCAATCACAGCCCTCCGTTCCTGCCACTCCCTTTTCGCGGTTCGGACACATTACGACCAACGCCCATATTTAATTAATTGTTCGAAAAATGCCCAACAGCGAAATCCTGCAGTGTCCGAGAATCCCTACTCCACCAAAAATTATTAAAATCTCAACAGAAGTCGGAATACTCTTGTGGGCGCATGATCATCTCTTGAATGAACAGAATGGTTCGATTGTGCAATGTCAATATTTTATCGAACATTGAATGTGCTCTTCCAAATATCCATTTTGTGGCAGTGGGATATTTGAAACAAATATTTCAAAAGCATCATAAGAATAAAAAATGAAACGGAATGTGGAGTCAACACTGGAAAAGTGAAAATCTTATCATGAAAATTCTAGAAAAGCCCAAGTCTGTCAAACACGGTGTTGAAATGATGGACATTCAAGTTCGGTGGAGAAGAAAATTGTGGAAACATGCATAGATCAGCTTTAAAATTATGAATCACCCGTAACTTGCAAAATCTAGGCCATATGGCCAAGTTTGCAAAACAATAAACTTCGAATCTAGTGAGGACGAGCAGTTATCGATTCAAGATTTTACGTCACATCAGTGGTTGCGATTGCAAAAAAGGTTCTTGATTAGACGCCGGCTGGGTATCCGATACTCTAGCGTGGTAAATGTTGATGAATCGACGTTGGGGTTTATTTTGGTGTATGGAGTAGAGCCAATTAAACTCGGGGTATAAATTACCCCAAATTTCGTTGATGAATCCGGCCCCAGGCGTTGATACCATATCAAACTCAACTGATAAGGACATAGCTCTTCGAGTTATAAGTTTTTACACCAGTGGAGCGATAACTTGCTCCTGATGACCTGGAAATTGCAAAATTAATTCCTTTTAACACAAGTGATAGATTGATACTTTATCAAACTGGACTGATGATGTCATAAATCCATGATTTTCACGTTTTCAGCTCGAAGGAGCTGGAATTTTCTCCTGATAACCTGGGCACAGCGAGATTAATCTTCCTTAGTTCAATTCAGGCACTGAAACCTTACAAAATCAACTTGATGTGGACATAACTCTACGATGTCGAGCAATGTGAACAGGAGTTGCTCCTTTGATTTTTTTCCGATCGAATCGATGTCAGACACTCGATTTCTCGATTTTCTCTTTTCTTTTTTCATATCATTTGGTTTTCGAGAACGTTCGGAATTGTCATTTTCCGATTTTTCGATTTCCAGAAAATGATTGAAGTTTTATGTTTTAAATTTTGTTCTTGAATATTCAATTTCTCGAACATCCGAATCGGAGCAATGTATCAGGGTGATGCAAAAACTATGGAGCATTGAAAAAAGCACCTTTGCTCGCTCGACTGAGATTCTCAGGCAGATTTTGATACACCATAAACTCGGGCAGCAATCAGAGTTATCAGACCTTATCAGAATTTTCACAATTCTAAAACCTCCTAATTTTCTCAAGGACTTCCTCAGTTTCCTGTAAATCCGTGTCCTGAAAAAATAGTCGAAAAAAAAGATTTTTATTCGATAAAAAATGATTTTTTCGTAAAGATCGAAGATCATACAATTTGAATTTTTATGAAGTTCAATTCGTGATTTCGTATGTCTCAATCCACATGCTCAATGTCTGAATTCACATAAAATAAAATTCCGGGACACGTTGTGGTTGTGTGGGAGGATGAGCGGAAATTCATTTCGAAATTTCACAAAAACCCAAGGTATGCGTGTGAGTGTACTCAACCGTTTTTACAATTTTTCCACAGTGCCTACAAAATTTTCGAGCAACACATCAAAGCTGCAAAAGTAGGTACAGGATTTGCTCTATTTTTTGTTAGAGTTATGACTTTATCAGTCCGATTTGTAAGGTATCAGTGTCCGAAGTGTGAAAAGAAAGATTAATTTTGTTTGCCCAAGTTATCAGGAGAAACAGGATTTTTCCCGGATGAGTGAAAAAACTTTTGCTCATGTGGACTTTCGAACGAAAAAAAGGCTTACAAATTTGAAATTCTTGTTTTTGTACGAGGGTAGGAGGTGCTGACAAGAAATCGGCGACAGTAGGTTTGGCACAAAAATTGAGAGGTGAAAAATGGTGGCAAGGTTGAACAGCAATCATACTTATAGAACAATAGGATCCGTCGAAGAATGGTGGGGAAAATGAATAGGCGTGTAGTTATTGAGGTCCTTTTATTGTAGTCCAGAAGCCCGATCGAATTCACTCGAATGAGGAACGACTTAAATAGATTCTTTCACACGTCTTATACAGATAAGTACGTAGGAATTGAGTTTTGAGCTCCGCTCGACCACCCACTCCATTATATACGCTTTAAAGGCAGTGTCCACGATAAAAACCATATCTGATTTTTTGGTTGAGATCGGCAGCTGCGGGGCCTAGTTCAACCCTAACGTTGAAAAAACTAAGAAAAATGAGCTTGGAACGGTCCCCTACGGCCCCAAAGTTGGACACCCGTCAGCTCGTCACACCTACTCAGAAAAATCAAAACAAGTTACTTGTAATATAAATGTAACTTACTTGAATGTCTCAAGTAACTTACATTTGTATTACATGTAACATACATTTATATTACATGTAACTTACATTTATAGTACATGTAAGTTACACTAATGTTACATGTAACTTACATTCGAATTTTCACTATGTGTGGCCATCACGTGACGCAGAAGACACGCGACGCAGAGAGTGCGTCCCAGACCACACACTACGCAACAAAATGCTGTGCACGGCCTTCCCTGCTGGTGGGGGGGGGTCAAGTACCTCAAACTTGGGTAATTGAACCAACAGGAACGCCAGTCTTAAGCCTGACCCCGCGAGTGCGTCGTACATCCCCCTGGTAAACATCTTATACGCCGATTTAAGTTTTATAGTGTGCCATTTAAGTTACATGTAACATATCGGAGGCGCACTTCACGCAGTGTCTTCTCAGAAATCGAAAACAAGTTACTTGTAACATATCTAAGCTTATGTAAGTTACTTGCGACTTATCTCAAGTCATTTAAGTTACTTGTAACATATCTAAGCTAATGTAAGTTACTTGCGACTTATCTCAAGTCATTTAAGTTACATGTAACATATCGGAGGCGCACCCCACGCAGTATCCCGCCGATATGTTACATGTAACTTAAATAACCTGAGATAAGTCGCAAGTAACTTACATCGGCTCAGATATGTTACAAGTAATTTGTTTTCGGCCTTTTATGTTACAAGTAACTTGTTTTCGGCCTTTTATGTTACAAGTAACTTGTTTTCATTTTTCTGAGTAGATGCACTTTCCATGCCCATCCACGTGAATAAATGAATGCTCGAGATTGTGAGGTGAGCGATGATTTCCGATCAATAGCCCCGTTCTTCCCTTCATTCTCAACTTCTCTCTTTACTCAGGTCAGCTCGCATACATCGGTTGCAAAAGACGGAAGTTACAAGCCAAGGACAACTCGTCCACCATGTTTCCTTAGCTCAATCTTTGAGGGACAATAACTCCATTTCCAGAAGGTCTTGTACGATTGCAGAGAAATCCTTGGAATCAGCATGGAGCAGTTTTCAAGATAGGCGGAAAACAGAAAAACGATTTCCATCGTGAACACTGCCTTTAAGTGAGCAAGGGTAAATGCTTCATTTCTCTATCCATTTAATCTTTTAAGTAGGTACTACGACGTTAAGCACTAGTTTGAATCTCTGCTGTGGTCAGAATCACAACGCTGAGTTTGCAATGGGACACACGTACAATGAAAACATCGCCAAGACAAACAGCAATCCCGGTGAAATGCCTGTGATCGCCGCAATGGTTCTAGCGATGCGGGTTCAATTCCTTACTCGCCTTTAATGCCTTTGCGACAACGGCAAATGTCGCACTTGGACCCACATCAAAATCAGCATTTTGCGGCATTTGTCGCGAATCGTTGGGGCGGCGGCGGCGTTTGCAACTATTTATCGTGCCGGGACCTTCAGTGGGCTGGGCATTTTGCCAAACATCCCGGCTGTGGCGAAATCAGGTGATTACTAACACATTTTCAATATTCAGTAGAAGATTTCAGTGAAAATATTTGGAAATTATGGGTAACATTGGAAAAACCTGCATTTGAGCCTTCATCAGAGAGTATACTGTCTAATTCAGCATAGCTCGGTAATATGGATTCGGATCAAGCACGGCGAAATTGCAACAATCATTTGAATAAATATGATGATGCGTGTATGAGCCCGGTTTCAATTAGTTCATTCTGCGAGTTTCGAACTTTGGCTCGCAACATACAACTCGTAGTTTCGCATGGATTACTAAGGTTCCTGCATTCGGTTCGGAGGCCTGTAATCTGTCATTTTTGAAGTCCTCCTGTACGTCGGGTTTGCCCAATAGATGCCTCCATGCTGTTTGAGAGTCGCATCAACATCCAATGAAAAGTTCTAGATTATCGAACCTACAGCAGTTTTCAGGTAGCCTTAAAGGCAGTGTTCACGATGATTTTCTTTCCTGAGTTTTCCACTCGAAATAATGCGTTGGCCACCAAGGATTACCAAAATTACGAAGATACGGCGAGAAACGCACTAAAACGCCTTATTTCAATTGATTATTTCCTGGTCTGGACCAGTTGTCCGATTTAATATGATCATGTTATCGTTGGTTGTCACCGGTGAAAAATGGGGCTAATCGGAAATGGAAGTTTTTTTGCAAAACAGTATTAGTTACGGTCCGAAGCAAAGAACTGAGCAACAGTAAGCGGAGAATTTTGAAGCCCGGATCCACAAAGATTTCATTACCAGCACAAACAGTTCCAGTGAGAGTGAAAAGGCGGGATGAGAGTAAAGGATTTCGTGCTCCTTCTGATGCATTTTTCTCGATTTCTTCTGTCATTTCAGTTCTACCCGGGGCCAAACAGTCGATTTACCCATTATTCTCAAAATGAATATTATCATTGAACACTGCCTTTAAAGGCAGCGTTCACGATGATCATCCTCGTTGACCTTCCATAGTGAAATGATAGGCGAGAAGGATCCTAGGCTCCCAGTGTCGAAAGAACGCTAGAAATCGAGCCAGGAACGGCAAAATAACGGCTGCAAACAAGCGTTTTGGTGCCCCAGACACGCCTGGTGCCCCAGATCCGTCCCCTCGGAATGAACAAATGAAAACTCAGATTACAGGAATGATCAAGTCAAGGAAGTACAGATAAGTGAGCTGATCGCTTCATTGCACTGATAGGTATCATCCATCTATCGGTCGATTCCTCCACGCTCAAAAATAGACGTAAACAAGAGGGCCTATTTTTGCTCCAAAACGCGCCTTTCGTGTCCTTTTTAGGCATGCCTTGCTATATAGGGCACCAGACCTTCCGTAAGCCATGGAGATATCGGAAGTGAAATTTCTCGTGAACACTGCCTTTAACTTTTGAGGTGCCTCAAGTTTAAAGCCCCAAGTTTCGTGAGTGATGTCAGCTAGACCGAATGGTTTAATTGCACACAAAAAATTGGAGACGATTTCCAGCGCGCTTGATGCCTTTGAACGAAACATAGCTTTTCCTATATAATGTGTTATCATTAGCCATGTAGCACTAATTTGCTCCGTTTCGAGTCAAAAAAAAACTGGGGAATTAGAAAGAGAACGTATTACCCTTGAAATCATCAGGAAAAACGGAAACGGAACGTTTCTGCAAAGCCATACGCAGAAGCTTGCGATGACTGAATGAGCCGTTCTTAAAATACTTTGACGAAATCTAACACTCTCAAAACGGAGTTCGGCGCATGCATCTGTCTATAAAATCAAAATATGAAGTTTCCCGTAAAACTTAGCGATCTTAAGAGAGGCGTTGCCCTCGCGCTAACCTAATTCAAACTCATTGCAACGCAACTTCCTTTTGAAACCAGTGTTCATGATAACGCAGATTTTACAGAGACTGAATGCTGATTCGATTGTTTGCCTCCTGGTAGAAACTGAAATGACGAAGAAAGCAGAAAAACGCACCAGAAGGGCACGAAAATCCTTTACTCCACCCCGTTTCTTTACTCTCAAAGGGGCTGTTTGTTGTGACAATGAAATCTATTGTGGACTAGTCCTTTGGGAATTCTTTACTCTCTGCTGCTCTACATATTCTTCCTTCAGACCCTAACTAATGCTGTTTGTCTAAAATATTCTTTCATCTTAGACTAGCCCCATTTTTCAGCAGTAACAATAACCGTGAACATGTTCATCCAATCGGACAACTGATCCAGGCCGAAGAATAATGTCACTGAAATAAGACGTTTTAGTGCCTTTCTCGCTGTTTCTTCGTAATTTTGGTAACACTTGTTGCCAATGCATTGTTTTGAGGGAAAACTCGGGAACGAAAATCATCGTAGAACACTGCCTTTAGAGGCAGTGGTCGCGATAAACTATGCTTGTCTTCTTTCCCTCTCTAAACCCTTTTCTGGGTTTAGAGTAGTAGGACCAATGAGAAAAATCGCGAAAAAACCGCTGTTTCCGGCCAAAATTGAAGCCTGAACTTTCTTGTCTTTTGATTTTGGGCGAGCCCACTTCACATCATCGGCATCGATGACCTCTAATATCAAGAACATCAGCTGGCTTGAAACTCAATTTCAATCAATGAACATTATCCTTCGGACTCATCTAGTCAAAAACATTGACTAAATTGTTTGCTTTCATTGGTCAAATATTTTCATTACGTAAATTTGCATTTATTTCTTTTTCTGAATGTCGATGATTTTTGGCTCCTCGACATGAGGCTGCAACCTTGTTTTGCGGCGCTGTGCACGTGTGCACGAACTAGCATCTTTGGACCCTAGAAACTCTAATTCTAGCCCGTTTTTCACCGCGCTACCTTCATGATTTTTTAGCAGTTTTCTATCTAAGCTGATTTTTATAGTTTTTAAGATAACGTTTTTCATCGCGACCACTACCTTTAACTGCCGTGGTTTCCTTTAGTATAGTCGTGACAGTGTTCGATTTTTCGAAATCCCAACGAATGTCTGTAAATTCCAGAATACTACGTACGTAGGGTGAAAGAGTGTGATTTTGGTCCGCAGCTCATGAAAAACATGACAAGGGCATCAAGCCGCGTATTACAGCACCTGACTGCTAATGTGCTCTCGTTTGCTCGCTTAGTCAGGAACAGATAGGATTGCAAGGAATAGAAAAAAGCTGCCGATCGTGAGAGTATAGGTTACCTACACTTTGGAAATATGTACTACACAGTGCAATCTCTTGGTGTAAAAACGTTTTTTTTTCACTCACGCAGCGCCGACCTGCTACAGCACGCTTCAAAGTGATTGAATCAGCTTCAAGAGAACCACTCTCAGACACATCTGCCACCATTCAGTCCAGTTTTGCATGAAAACCTTTTCTCAAGCATTCCTTTGGGAATGGATGCTAATTTTCCGTATCCTTTAATGTATAAAATATTCAGACGGTTGTAGCTTTAAAAGAGAGACACAGCTCACTTTTAAAGGCAGGGTTCTGGATAAAATCGGTTGTTGTGCTATCCCCAAGGAATGGTAGATCTGGCCATCACAAAAGTGAAAATAAGTAAAAAATTGGAGAGAAAATAATTAGGAACGAGTTAATGCTTGGTGTCCTCCCGCCCCCAAATATCGAGATTTGTGTAGGAGCCTGTTTTGTCAACCCTCATTTTACTTCTAAAGTAATTTCTGAGCATTTCTGAAGACTACTGGCTAATTTAACAGCAAAATAAATGGCGGATAAGCAAGCAGTAATGTAAATCGCGCTGATTATGGGGCCGGCCGACACCGGTAATTAGCCGTTATGCTTTGTTTTGACGCGTTTTCCCGCGAATTTCCGGGTTTTCACTCATTTTTACTTTTGTGATGACTAAATCGGCATCCTTATAAAGAGAGCTCAATACTCGTTTTAACCGCGAACCCTGCCTTTAACTACACACTCTTCCTGAACCTCGACTCGCTTCCCACAACACCACACATGCTTCCCTCTGAAGGGTCACTCCTAGCTTGTCGACTAAACATGAGGCTTCTATGCGTGAAGCAGACCCACATTATACTAAACACCTACCGAGTGCTAATTCTCAGTTCTCAGAATAAGCGATATATAGAAAGAAGCTCTAGCGCTTCCACTGCGGGAAACCACTTTGCCACGCCCCTTAAGAAGACTTTCGAGCTAAACAGTTGCGAGATGAGCGATGGCTTTGCATCAATAGCCCTGTTCTGTCCTTCATGTTCAGCACTCTTTCTTCATTCTAGTCCGCTCACATAAATCGCTTGGCAAAGTTCGGATACTACAAGGCCCGGGCAGCTTGTCCACCCTGCTTTCGCCGCTCAATTTCAGGGACTATTTGAGGGACTATAACTTCGTTCCCAGAGGTCTTTTAAAGGCAGTGGTCACGATGAAAAACGTTATCGAAAAAACTACAAAAATCAGCTTAGATCAAAAACAGCTGATAAACTATGAAGGTAGCGCGGTGAAAAACGGGCTAGAATTAGAGTTCCTAGGGCCTGAAGAAGCCAGTTCGTGCATACGTGCACAGCGTCAACCAAAAAGGTCGCAGTCTTATGCCGAGCAGTCAAAAATCTTCGACATCCAGAGGAAGAAATAAATGCAAATTTACCCAATAAAAACAGTTGAACAATGAAAGCCAGCATTTTAGTCAAGGTTTTTGACTAGATGAGTAAAATTCAATTTCAAGCCAGCTGATGTTCGTGACATAAGAGGTCATCGATGCCGATGATGTGGTGTGGGCTCGTCCACCATCAAAAGACAAGAGAGTCCAGGCTTCGAATTGGGCCCAAAACAGTGGTTTTTACGCGATTTTTTCCTATAGTTCCTACTACTCGAGACCCAGAAAAGGGTTAAGAGAAAAAAAACGACAAGCATATTTGATCGCGACCATTGCCTTTAAAGGCAGTGTTCACGATAATCTTCGATTTTGAGATTAATCGCTTAATCGATTGCTTGGCCCCCTGAGTAGAACTGCAATGGCGAAGAAATGATGACAAAAACGCACCAGAATGGCAACGAAATCCTTTACTCTCATCCCGCGTCTTTACTCTCCAGTGGAACTGTTTGTTGTGACAATAAGATCGCTCATGGATCCGTCTTTGCAGTTTCTTCATACTGTGTTGCTCCGTTCATTCCTTCTGGGCCCTAACTAATACTGTTTTGCTCTAAAAATACTCTCCCATTTTGCATTAGCCCCATTTTTTACCGGGTGACAACCTCTGTGAACATGTTCATCCAAACGGACAACTAGTCCAGGCCAGAGAATAATATCTCCAAAATAAGACGATTTAGTGCATTTCCCGCCGTTTCTTCGTAATTTTGGTAACACTTCAAGGCCAACGCATTGTTTTATGTGAAAAACTCGGGGACGAAAATCATCGTGAACACTGCCTTTAAATACACTATTGGAATCAGCGAGAAATCGTCTTAATGATAAGCTAAGGATCTCGTTTCTTAGGGCGACCTGTGCCTGGAACTGCAATCACACAGACAAAATATCCAAATTTGAACAAAATTCACATTCTAAAAGCATGCAATAATTGGTTCGCCCTATATCGGTGATAGCGCCACACCATTTGTCAACAGAAAAAACTCGCTAAAAAGTCACCCCTAATAGCGGGTTCAGTTAGAAACAGTTTTCAGAAGCCACTTTCGTCTTTCAAAACACACGTATAACGAGGAATTCAGGGAAATAATACTAGAGATGATGCAACATTTGAAAAAATCCGTCCGAATAAGACTCTCCGCCCAAGTAGTCGGCGTGAGTGTCGAGCAGCTGTTGTTTAGAGGTATTTTTGGGACTTGTAAATCCCGTTCAGTAGGAATTTCAGTCCAATAGCGAGTATTACCCCAGTCAGCTGTTTGGAGCTGTTGGAGTACATACTGCCCGAAAATGCCTTCGCGACGGCGACTCAACACGCACGCCGACCGCGTTGGAGTGCAGCCCCATTTGATCAAACTGTACAGTTTCATTGACATCAGCAGAGGTAATCCTACAGTTGGAAGCGTGATCCCGAAAGCGTTCACCGGCTCGGGGAAAAAGGTGTTTAAAATATCCGTTTTCCGTTTCCGCTCTGTCTACCGGTCCTATTGCATATACTTTTTCTGTTTCCAGTTCGCCGGTACTTCTGACGAAAATACGAAAACAATTAGGAAAAAAACGAGCTCGTGACAAAGTTCGGACAGGCACAATTTTGTCTGTACTCCTGGTCCATTCTGGCGTTCTTCGTTTCTGGGTCAAAATCTTTTCAGTCAACCCCTACTCGTAGCCAGCATTCAACATAAGCTCAGCATGCAATTCACACAGACTTGACGATTGATTTTTCAAACTTTCCATGAATTGAAAGAAATTGCTAAGAAACAAGAACAAGTGAGGGTGAATGAGCTACAACATCATAAATCGAAGTTCCACTAAAACTCATTATGCAAAAGCTATCTCAGGGAGAGGAACTAAAAGTGTTGACAAAGAAAAACAAGGAAGAATGAATCAAAGGACCGGCATTGAAATTATTTAAAAATATTATTCAAAGAACAAATTTATTGGAAAGACCAAAAATCATGTAACTCGACCAGATTTTGTTCCTGATAGCGTTTGCATTTTTTCATGAATTTCAGTCTCGATTTCCATTGGTAACTAAAATGTGAACCTTTTCAAAAAGAATCCTTGGTCGTCGCGGAACCCAACGAGTACATCGGATAGCTCCTTAAATCGTCCAGCACGGACACTTAGCTCGATAGCCGACTTCCGGGGGGATCCCTGGATCCATATACGGTTTTCGAATAGCTGATCCCCTCATCCTGACTGGTTTTGGCCGGCTGGAGATAACCTTCCGGAAAAGTTTGTTGCAAAATTTTAATACAAAGGGTAGAAGGTGCCGTGAAAAAAGCGTAGCTTTCAGGGTGACAGTTGGCGTTTTTTTCTCGACATTAGTTGGCGGACGGAACTCAGCCAGCCAGATGTGGCCAACGCAGACGAGGTTGCGCTTTTTAGTTGGTTTCCTTCCTAGCCAATAATTTCGTATCAGTGCGGTAAACATATTTATTCAGAGAAGTAATAGAGGTGGCATGGGACACTGATCGCTGCCTCTCATACAGAAATTTCCCCTTCAGCGTCCGCATTGACGACTCCTTGCCTTCCAAGGTCAAAACCTTTAGCTTAACCTTGGCTGGCGACTACTGTAGTTCAACGGTCAACGATGTTTACCTGAGTAATGGCGACGTCCATGAGGGATAGTGGAGGCGCACCGACCTTGAGTGACCGTGGATTACATGTAGCGCCTTCACGAGAGAGGAGAGCACCACGCCCCGGCGCGCCCACAGAGTGCGAGAGTTTGAAAATTCACCCGAAAACTCATCGCATTCGTCAACGTAGCGTCCTGAACGCAGCTGTGACAAGGATAAATCAAATTTTAGTTCGGCCGTAAAAATCCATTCAAGAAGATTTCCGAGGAAATGGGAAGTCGCGTTGGCAGTATTCGTACACGCATTCTGCAGGAGGTATTATGACGCCGCTTACAAGTGCACTGTGCACAACAGGGAAAAACAGATTATTCCCTTTACCCGGGGTTTCAAGGTTATCCGCACCACTCAGATGTCGTTTTCGACTGATCCACGGATGAAAATCAGTGCCCTAAAAGCATATGCCCCTAAAACCTTTTTCCACACTCACCTCAGGTCGCCCGAAAGGTCAATATCGTTTCGTGCTGCTCTTCACCGTTTGTCTAATAGTGAGTATCCAGCACGAACTTTCTTCGAATAATCGAGTTTTAATTAGACTAGCGAAGTTTTGAAATTCAGCATTTCGAACAAATTAAACGCCACTAACACTTCCCTTGTTAGACAGTCAAAGTTTGTATAAAGGGTAAATCAACCACGCACAACTCAATCATCCTACTCTGGTCACACGTATTAGGTCTAGAAGTTAATTTCCGCGTTTTTGTTGTTATTGATATTTTGTAAAAAATAAAATTATTTTTATATAACGAATTTTATGTTATAATGCTCACTGTATTATCAGCTTTCTATTGATATATAACTTGCTTCACGTACCTTATAAAAAGTATTATTTTAGTCTCAGAATATGTCAACTTTTTGTGCCGGAAACGCATGCATTTGCGGGAAGCTCTCCTTTTCCCTTTTCATCTCAAGAAGAAAGCCACTGACGCGCACCAAATTCTTCTTGCCCAAGCTTACGGGGATGCTGCTCCATCCATAAGAACCTGCCAAGAATGGTTTCAGCGTTTCAAATCAGGTGATTTTGACGTTAAGGACAAAGATCGACCAGGACAGCCAAAAAGTTCGAAGACGAAGAACTTCAGGCTTTGTTGGATCAAGATTCGGCCCAAACGCAAGGCAACAGCTCGCGGCATCTCTCGGCGTCACCCAAAAAGCAATTTCTATTCGATTGAAGGCAATGGGGAAAGATTCAAAAAGGAAGGAAAATGGATCCCTATGAGCCTCTCTCAGAACGCAACAAAGAGCAGAGAAAACAACTTCACAAATCTTGTTGGACCGATTCCAAAGAAAGTCTTTTACACCGCATCATAACTGGCGATGAAAAGTGGGTGTACTACGACAATCCGAAGCGAAAGAAAATCGTGGGTTAGTCCTGGTGAAACAACAACTTCGACCGCAAAACCAAACATCCACGGGAAGAAAGGTCTTACTGTGCATATGGTGGGATCAACGCGGTATACTATTACTATGAACTTCTTCAACCTGGCGAAACAGTTACTGCGAATCGCTATCAACATCAACTAGCGCAATTGCGGCATGAAATCAAGCAAAGAGACCAGAATGGGCGAGTCGACACGAAAAAGTCATATTGCTTCATGATAACGCTCGACCTCATGTTGCTCGAACGGTAAAGGATACGCTAAAAAGAGTTCAAATGGGAAGTCTTACCGCACCCGCCGTGATCTCTCCAGACATCGCCCCGTCGGATTATCACCTTTTTCGGTCAATGGCGCATGGTCTGGCGGAGCAGCGCTTTCAAGATCGTCAAGATGTCAAAAAATGGCCTCGATGAATGGGTGGAGGCCAAACCAGAAAAATTTTATTATGATGGAATCCATAAGTTACCCAAACTCTGGGAAATGGTTGTTATTAATGACGGAAATTATTTTGAATAAAAATTTTGTTTAAGTATGTCCAGTTTTCAATAGTGTAAAAGCGTAAAAACGCGGAAATTAACTTCTAGACCTAATACTTTGAAGAAATGTGACTTTCCAGTGAGATCGAACCCTCAGCCAGGAGTAGAGTCCCTATACTGTAACGCTTTTTATACTGAGGATTCATAAGTTTTGACTCTCTCATTTTGGAAACAACTTTACTATGACATCACCGTAAAATTCCTGATTGAGCTCACCAGCAACCTGGGTTTATGTGAACAGCCTTAAAAGGCAGCATACATAATCGTAAACGTGATTGAGATTAGGTGTGTATACAAGTCTGTTGGTACCTGCTCGTTGGTGCCCCTGCTTCTACTGAACCCAGCAGACGTTTCGTTGAGTGTACACAAGGGAACGTTCGAGCGATATAAGCGTGCACAACTATATCGCGAAAGTATCCCGCGTATTGCATAAAGGTGTCGCCGTCCGGCACACTTTGCTAAGGCCTCTGGTCCATAACACCTTAGGATCCGTACCTGGGAGTCATGGAGTCTTTGGCCACAAGCCACAATTTCGCCACCCTGAACTGTCGATCGCTGTCGAGTGATATCCAAAAACTGCGCTATCCAGACTTCTGAGCTATTTCCATGCACCGTTTGCTGCTTTGCAGGAAACCCGCCTCAAGAGATAGACACGTCATCAACGTCGGAGAGCACACCATCTACTGCGTTAACGCTGACGATAGGAGAGTGGGAGGCTGTGCAATAGCTGTAAGGAAGGATTTCAATGGTATGGTCAAGGAGTTTGGCTCAACGTCGTGTCGGAATGCATTCGTGACGACTGCGGGATCACAGAGGATTCAATCTGTGGATAGTGAGTGCTCATGCGCCCACTGAAACCGCCGAAGACAATTCAGAAGGATGCGTTTTATGAGGAACTCAATACGTTGCTGGCCAGGATACCTTGTCAACATGCTGTTGTCTCGTGGGGATTGACGCAAATGCGAAGATGGGACTTGATCAGGAATCCGGAAGTACTCGGTAAATGGTTCTACCCAGTGGAGCAAACATCGGACAATGGCTACCGCCTTGTCGACTTTTGTGAACACGCAGTGGTCTGATTATTGCATCGACATTCAAGAGGAATCATCGCCGCCATCAGCTTACGTGTGGAGGAACCAACCCGAGCTATCTCCAGAAAGAGCAGCGGAAGCGGAAGATGACAACTTTGAAACTACAGCTTGACTATGTCCTGACGAGGAATATTCCAGTATCGGACATTCGAAGATCTAGAGGCTGTGTGGGATGTCGCATTCGATTCGGATCCACCGTCCTGTTCTGTTGAACTTCCTGCGAGGATTCATAAGAGGAAGCGAGGGGCTCAGCCTCTCCAGAGGATTGACATGACAAGTCTCAGAGATGAAGAGTGCAGAAGGAATTTCCGACAACGCGTTTCTATTCCACATCAGAATTACGGACTAAGGAAGAAACTTTTGCGACGCGGATTCTTTTGTCAAGTGCATCCAGGACGCTTCGAAAGAAGGCACTCCCGGTTGTACAGCCTAAGAAGAAGCTTTGCCTACGTCTCAGAAGAAACAACATCTACCTAACAACAGAGTATGTGCTCTCGAACTGCAGGAAACTTCGTGGAGGAGAAGCGTCTGAGGAGGAAGTTGCGTCGGCAGCTTCCAAAGTGACCGCGAACGAGAGTGGACGTGTAGAGCTAAGAGGAGTTCGAGAAGGCTTGGGAGGAGAAGAATCCGAAGAAAGCCTACACGTTGCTGCGACAGTACTAGCGGGAAGATGAAGAGATGTTCTCCTGTCTTGAACACTACCAATGGAGTTGCAGTTGGTGATGCGACGCTGCCAATATGGAAGGATTACTTCAGTTCACTACTGAATCGTCCAGCGCCATCAGTACCGCTGAGCTCCCGCATGTTCAGAGAGCACATTTACGATGTCAGTGAGGAACCGCCGACTGAGTCTGAAGTTTTGGATTGTGTCCGGAAAATGAAGAATGGAAAGGCAGGTGGAGATGACAACATCACTGATGAAATGCTGAAAGCTCTTCCTCCGTCTGGGATTTAAGTAGGAAATGACCAACACCATCCATTGTGCCCATATGTGAATTGAGCGAAAGGATACCCGATTCGTGGAGACATGCGATCATCGTACCTCTTCACCAAGAAAGCTATCCGTCACGGATCCTAAGAACTACAGAGGAATCTCTCTGCACTTGGCCTTGTCATGTACAAAGGTTTTAGAACGTATCATTCTCGAGCGACTTATCAAACATCGTGAAGGAACGACCAGAGATGAGCAAGCCGGTTTTCGACCTGGAAGATCGACCATCGACCAAGTGTTCGTCGTGAGGAAAGAAGTAATGGTGAATCGTGGCAAGCGGTTTTCCGAAGCCATTACAGCTTGCTTTTTTTGGACTTTGAAGCCGCGTTCGACTCTCCTCATCGTGATCGATTGCTCGTTATGCTCTGCGAGCAGATGGAGTCCCGGAAAAAGTATGTTCGGTTAATCGAGGACGCCGTTTGAACAAAGGAACAACAGCAGCAGTTCGTACACCTGTCGGATTTACGTCAGCTTTTCGAGGTGAAAACAGGAGTAAGGCAAGGAGCCGTTGCAGGACCTTTTCTTTTCTTTCAACTTCGCCGTTGATGACATCATGCGTAGAGGGTTGCAGAACAGTTTCCTGCGGATGCTGATCCTAACACCATCAGGACGCTCGCACTTGTCGACCTGGAGTACGCTGCCGACGACATTGTGTTATTCAAGCCTGAAAACAACGCAAAACTGCAAAGGATTGTGAACCTCGTTTCGAAGTGTGCCGCAGCCTGTGGACTTCGTCTTCGTCCCGACAAATGCAAGCAGATGTGGGTCTCTCAGAGGCCTTCAACTGGAGTTTGTGTGGAGGGACAACGTATCGAACTGGTGGACGATTTCTGTTATTTGGGCTGTTTGGCTGAAGAACGATGGTAGTTATGCAGCGGATATTCGACAACGATGTGTGCGAAAGCTACGTCTGCATTCAATTCTCTAACCAAGTGTTTGTGGTCTACCACCATCGCGAAGGAAGTCAAGTTGCGCGTCTACCTATCCGCTATTCGCCCTATCATGATGTACCCGGATCGGAGACGTGGGCAGCAACCGAAAACGCAGATGGAAAGGATGGATTGCACGAGAGAGGAAGCTTTTTAGGCGTTTGCTTGGATATTTCTGGCCGCGTGTATGCCATAACAGAAGACCTTTGACAAGGAAATCGACGCAGTACATCAACGCTTTCTGACACGAGGGAGGTGCCAGCATCTCCTAACATGCCATCTCAAAACGGCAATGGAAAGTCGACTTCGACTGCTCCGGGCATATACTAAGAAGAACGCCGAGATCGTCTCGTACAACACGCTTTGAAAATGCTTCCAAAATCCTGTCTGGAAACGGCCACCTGGGCGTAGGCGAAAGTTCTGGACGGATGTGGTTAAAGAGGATTTAAAGTCACTCGGCATCGAAAGACAGTTCAGGCCTGCGATGTTTCGTTTCGCAGGAGATGGAATAGTGACAGCTGGATGGAATGTGTTCAAATTGTGGCTGAAGACCGTGAAAAATGGACACGGCTGACTACTAGGACGGCACACCTCGGTGAAGATGGAATGACCGCGTCAGGCGAAAGCCAACCGATTAAGTCAAAGTAAGATTGAGATAACTACGGAAATAGAATGAATAGGCTCAGAACACAACGCCTACGCTTTTTAAGCGTCAAAACGATTTACAAATGACGCTAAACGAGTGAGAAGTTGGCTCTCGCCCCTTGTATCTGCTACCCGCCTGCCCTCTGTATTTGCGTTCACCTGCAAAAAGCAGAGGTGGTGGGCCCATTCCCTGCGTTATGGCGACGCTTATGGGTGGTAGATTAGGTACAATATGTGAGATCCAAAACCGTCACCGACGGTGAAATGACCCAACACCTCTGTTTTGAAGGAGGAAGCAAATACAAGGGGGTGGGCAGATGACGAGGACGAAATTAAGACATCCTCTTCTAGTGTAGTGTCATTGTGAGTGTCCATTTTAAAATGCGTAGGCGTTGTGTTCTGAGCCATACCATTCTACTTCCATAGTTATCTCAACCACTTTATGCAAGCTGGGGATGCCAGAGTTAACGGCAGCATATTATCGCTTATAAACGCGGTCGATACAACAGCATAAATAGGCTCACTTTGGCCCTATTTGCCTCGCATGTCGTCAAAGACGTAAATAGCGCCAAACACCATTCAGATGACAATATTTGAGAAACTGAATTTTTGAGCAAGCTTGCCTTTCACACCTGGATTTTCCCTACCCATTCGAGTACGAGGAGAATGAGGAATGACTTTTGAAATGGAGGATTTAATCCCGGTTAACAAACATGTTATTTTCAGGTGAATCAAGCTATTTCTCTCGTGCACTTCATTTTGGTAATGCAATCACTCTAACTTATCAAGCATGTTTTCTCTTGAGTTTCAGTTCTCATTCTCGGACTCGAATGGGTGGGGGGGAAAATACAAGCGTGGAAGGCAAGATTGCTAAAACATTGTCAAATATTGTCACCCTGAATGGTTTTTAGCGCTCCAGAAACGTCTTTGACGATATGGTAGGGCCGTGCCAGGAGCCTATTTATGCTGTTATATCGACCACGTTTGGTGAGCGTGTATGCTGCCTTTAAGTTTAATCACCAGCACCACATACACTTGAATTCCACGTGAAAAACTGCTCCTGCCAGTTTTTGCTTACAACAGCTGTGTATGACCCAGTTAGCCTTCCTCTGCTGGGTCAGACTCTCTCCCCCACTCCTAGGGCCCAATGCATCAAAAGGCCGGGTTGGGGCAGGAGCAGCACAGTCTGCGCGTTTGAAGATGTCCGTAAATCCTAAAATATTAGGTCTAGTTCATTTCCGTTTTTCTGCTTTTTTACTATTGAAAACTGGACATGCTTAAACAAAATTTTATTCAAAATGATTTCAGTGTTCGTAACAACCATTTCCCGGTTTGATAACCATAGTTCATGTAATAAAATTTTTCTGGTTTGGCCTCCACCCATTCATCAGGCCATTTTTTTGACATCTTGACGATCTTAGAAAGCGTTTCACTCCGCTGGTCCATCGCCATTGACCGGAAAAGGTGATAATCCGACAAGGGCGATGTCTGGAGAGTACGGCGGATGCGGTAAGACTTCCATTTGAACTCTTTTAGCGTATCCTTTACCGTTCGAGCAACATGAGGTCGAGCGTTATCTTGAAGTAATACTGACTTTCATTCTGCATCGACTCATGCATTCGGTCTCTTTGTACGTTTCATGCCGCAATTACGCTAGTTGATGTTGATAGCGATTCACGTAACTGTTTATAGTTGAAAGTTCATAGTACAATGCTCTGCGTTGATCCCACCATATGCACAGTAGACCTTCTTCCGTGGATGTTTGGTTTGCGGTCGAAGTTGTTGTTTCTGGGACTAACCCACGATTTTCTTCGCTTGGTTATCGTAGTACACCCACTTTTCATCGCCAGTTATGATGCGGTGTAAAAGACTTTCTTTGGAATCAGTCCAACAAGATTTGTAAGTTGTTTTTCTCTGCTCTTTATTTGCGTTCTGAGAGCTCATGGGGATCCATTTTCCTTCCTTTTGAATCTTCCCCATTGCCTTCAATCGAATAGAAATTGCTTTTTGGGTGACGCCGAGAGTGCCGCGAGCTGTTCTTGCGTTTGGGCCGAATCTTGATCCAACAAAGCCTGAAGTTCTTCGTCTTCGAACTTTTTGGCTGTCTGTTCGATCTTTGTCGCCAACGTCAAAATCACCGATTTGAAACCTTTGAAACCATTCTTAGCAGAATATGGATGGAGCAGCATCCCGTAAGCAAGGCAAGCATTTGGTGCGCGTCAGTGGCTTCTTCTTGAGATGAAAAGAGAAAGGAGCTTCCCGCAAATGGCGTTTTTCCGGCACAAAAGTTGACATATTCTGAAACTAAAATAATGCTTTTTTATAAGGTACGTGAAGCAAGTTATATATCAATAGAAAGCTGATAATACAGTGAGCATTATAACATAAAATTCGTTTATATAAAATTAATTTTATTTTTTACAAAATATCAATAACAACAAAAACGCGGAAATTAACTTCTAGACCTAATAAATCCTGCCCTTGCTGCCCCAACTAGGAGGCTGGGGCAGCTAGAGCAGCGAAAAACACTGTCAAAGATGCCGACTGCTTGACCCCTGCCCCAACCCGGCGCGTTGATCCACCCGGTCCCGTGGTTCGCACCCCTCTGTGGGGCCCATTCCCGCGCGGGAGTTTGGCAGTTGTCAAACGAGTTGGGCCAAAATCGATGTTTCCACTGCGAGCCTAGCTTGATGAGTTCTTGGTGGGTTCGCATTTGACCATAGAGAACGAAGCTTTTAGTCTAGTTGAAAGTAAGTTCTTTGATCGAACCTTCCTTCAGCCTTCGATAATGACGATTTGGCCGTTGCGTCAGGCTGAATAAAATGTTTCTATAATAAACCTGAAAAAAATATCACTTTCGTGTTTTCTAAGTGGTAGCGCCAAGTGCCGCCGGATCTCAAGAGAGAAATGAGAATGAGATGCCTGATACCGTTTTCAGGCATCTAGTTTCTTGTTTCTTCTATTAGGGTTCCGCTGCAATGAATGCCAGCGCAAAAGTATGAATAGGATGCAACTCCACACCTATTCAGCTACACTGCGTATCATAAAGATAGGACACCCGCTGAATTTGTCGGTCTCGTGTTCGTTGAGCAAGATAGGTCATTTTCGTTATTACTACTGAAATCAGGGTGTAAAATAACCTCTGTATAGTTCTTTTGAGTTAGGTCGAATGCTTGGGGGCTTTTCTAGTAAATTTATGTTTTAAATCGCGTACCAAAAAGATAGGACACCCCTAGGATAAATTGATTTCTCATTCGATAGAATTGTTTGATTACGAATCTAATGAACGGTTCTCGCACCTTTACTGGAACAAATACTCAATTTCGTGCATTTTGGACCTAGTTGATCCGTTTTTTGCAAGTCGATTTCGCTCCGTTTCTCGATTATTGCTTGTTGGAGCGCAGAAATCGCGAGAAATCGCCGGCCATTGGCTGAGACCCGACCAACTAAAGTATTCCAGAGATTCTTTATTCTGTTGATATCAGAACTGTATACTAACCACGCTGGACAAGGTAGTTATTGCCGAGTAAAGAAGCCGACCTCGAACCTGCTCACTTGAACTTTCTGATTGTCATGCTAGAAACTGCAACTTTGTCGCTCGATAGCTTAGGTAAATGGAAAGATGTGTTACTCTGACATCGTCTGGTACTCATTGAAGATCATTCGACTGCTGGCGAACGCAAGCTGTAGACGTCCTAGACGTACAAATGCTCTGACAGATTATGGGAGATTTGCGACAGCAGTTCCGACGGATAAAATGGACAGCACCTACCGAATCCCTTAGTAGCACTCCAGATCATCCGACCTACCGAAAGAAAATTCTTGTCGTCAGAAACCATCGCTCATATACAAATAGTCGAAGTAGCTGTTCACTTCAACCGTCTGAACTGCGGTCGCAGATCTCCCCAACAATCTGTCAGAGCATTTGTCCGTCTAGGACGCCTAAAGCTGCATTCGCCAGCAGTCGTATGATCTCCAGTGAGTGCCACAGTATGTCAGGTAACACCCACATATTTCCATTTACCTATGCTATCGAGCGACAAATTTGCAGTTTCTGGCAAGACAATCAGAAAGTTCACGTGAGCAGGTCCGAGGTCGGCTTCCTTACTCGGCAATAGCTATCTTGTCCAGAGTGGTTAGAGTACAGTTCTGATCTCAACAAAATGAAAAATCTCTGGAGTACTTTAGTTGGTCGGGTCTGAGCCAATGGCAGGCGACTTCTCTCGATTTCTGCGCTCCAACGAGCATTAATCGAGATATGGAGCAAAATCGACTTGCAAAGGCAGATCAACTAGGTCGAAAGTGACGAAATCGAGTATTTGTTCCAGTAAAGGAGCGAGAAGGTTAATCGTCCATTAGATTTATAATCAAACAATTCCACCGAACGAGATATCCAATTTACCCTAGGGGTGTCCTATCTTTTGATACGCGATTGAAAACTTAAATTTATTTTAGAAAAGTCCCCAAATATTCGACCTAACTCAAAAGAAGTATACAGGGTTATTTTACACCCTGATCACAGTAGTATTGACGAAAAGATCTATCTTACTTCAACAAACACGACACCACAAATGCAGGGGGTGTCCTATCTTTATGATACGCAGTGTACTGCTGGAAACCAACTGAATAGCCGCTTTTTTTTCACATTCTCGCTATTTCACTTTGTTTGAGTTTTTCGTCTGGAGACTGTGATGCACATCTTTCGTATGCCGAACTTCGCCCATCTCGCGGTCGGTACGCAACATGCATCGCCCCATTGTCTGAAGAAATGTGTTCCATAAGGTGTGTCCGAATAAGACCGGCCGATCATGCGGCCGTCGTACGTGGCAGGCGGCTGTCGCGTGCGCCCTTCTCGGACGAGCATGCGAAACGACAGCCAGCCTTCCCCGCAGCCATTCATTAGAAGCGGGACCGGCAGTAGCTGTCAGCAAGTAATCAATCACTTCCGCAGCCGAGAGGGCAACCGTTCGAACACTCGTCCGAGTCATGCGACGGCCGCCTGCCACGCACGACGGCCGCATGGTTGGCCAGTCTCATTCGGCCACACTTTAGGCCCCGGTCATAGTTGGATGAGCCGACGCCTCCAGCCCGGTCGATACAACAGAATGCATTGGAAATGGGATGCAAAAATCACTGGTAAAATCCCGCACTTCGCACCCCCAACACCCACCCGGTCGATACGTATGAACAACATGGTGAGGTGAAGCTGAGAAGATCCTCGGTGTATCCTCCCCGCACCCCGGTCGATACGTGTTTAAAATGATGGAGTCAGGTTGAGAAATCACTCAATGTATCCGACGCGGTCGATATCCATGCAATACGTGGATGAGAAAATCACCGGGTGGGCGGTCGAAGATAAAACATTGCGTATCACTAGAAAGCTAACCTCACTGCTACCTCCGTGACTTCACCATACTCGCCTTCACTATTTCTCTGAACAGGTGCAATCCTGTTGGCCACGTAATCATCGTCATATCTAGTTGGATGCATCGAGTGATTTTCTCAACCTCATTCCATCATTTTAAACATACGATTTGATCGACTGGTGGTGCTGGGGGTGTGGGGGTGCGGGGGTGTTGGGGGTGCAGGGGGGGTGCGGGGGATGCAGATGCAAATAGCACCAACTATGACCGGGGCCTTACATGACTCACCACTTACAGTGCCTCCATATCGTGGAGTGTAGATACTCTTCAGCACAGCAATTGTTGTTGTGGTCTTGCTCCATAAACAGTCTATCAGATCACCGCTATGGCGATTCATTTCCATTTTATCGACATTAAGTACGCCACAAACAAATTTTGTGAGTTCCATCAAGAACCCCTGTATGTAGCAATCGAACCTGCTCTGAGATTTCTTCGTTGCTGCACTTTCTCCCCGATCGGGACGGAGTGTGCCTGCAAAAGGACTTTGATGCCTACATGTGAGACCGTTCGCGTAAAGCCTCTTTCATAGTTTGCCGGATAGGCTAAACCAAACCTCTCCAGCCGCTTCGCGGCTGAAGCGAATAAGATGGATAGGATAGAGTAGATAGATAATCCACATTCGATAAAAAGTTGTCCGACGCCGGTTGGGCAACTGTGAAAGAGGCTTTAAGGCAATGTTCACGATGATCCTCGTCCCCGAGTTCTTCACTTGAAACGAAGCGTTGACCACCAAGTGGTACCGAAATTACGAAGGAAACGGCGAAAAACGCCAGGCAGAGTCCACGGTAAAAACCATGTCTGCTTGGTGGAGATCGGCAGTTGCGGGGCCTAGCGCAACCCTAACGTTGAAAAACTAAGAAAAACTAGCTCGGAACGGTCCCCTACGGTCCCAAAGTTGGACGCCCGTCAGCTTTCACACCCCAAATGCACTTTCCACGCCCACCGACGGGAACAGATGAATGCTCGAGATTGTGAGATGAGCGATGGTTTTTCAGTTAAAGCCCCGTTCTTCCTTTCATTCTCAACGTCTCTTCACTCAGGCTCAGTTTCGCATGCATCGGCTGCAAAAGTCGGAAGTTACAAAGCCTCTGGACAACTGTCCACCACGCTTCTAGCCCAATTTTCGAGAGACCATAACTCCGTTCCTAGAAGGTCTTGTACGATTCCAAACATCATTGGAATCACATGGGACCGCCTTCAAGATAATCAACAGAAAGTAAGTACAAGAACGATAGTTAAGGGCAGTGTCCACGATAAAAATCGTTTTTCTGTTTTTTAGCCTATCTTGAAAACGGTCCCATGCTGATTCCAACGATGTCTCTAAAATCGTACACGACTTTCTGGGAACGGAATTATGGTCCCTCAAAATTGAACTAAAGAAGCATGGTGGACGAGTTTTCCGAGGCTTGTAACTTCCGTCTTTTGCCGCCGATGCATGCGAGCTGACCTGAGTAAAGAGAGGAATTGAGAATGAAGGGAAGAACGGGGCTATTGATCGGAAACCATAGCTCATCTCACGATTTCAAGCTTTCATTAGTTCACGTCGGTGGGCGAGCAATGCGCTTTTGGGGTTTGCCTTGCGTTCAAAATGGCAAATTCGGGCTCTCTTGGGGCTCTTCCTGGCTCGTTTTCATGCGTTCTTTCGACGTTAACGTTACAGAGTTTACCTCCACTCACTCACTCACTCACTCACTCACTCACTCACTCACTCATCCCGTTAGCTGGCGTCTGGTGGAGCGGGATGCCCTCTCAACCAATACACTGCTGTAGGTGCCATAGGAGCTCGTGCGGCCTGAACGATACGCTTCCAATCAAAACAGTTTGCAGCAACAAGGTTAGCGTTAGGGCACTGCACCGTTGGTCTTCAGATCCTCCTCTGTGTGCTTGAGCCATGTCTTTTTCGGGGCCGTTCGTTGAATTCTCCACGATGGTGGGCGCTTACGCCACAGCATACTGTATGGGAGACGGGTCGGGTCCATCCTACATACATGTCCGAACCATCGCAGTCTTCTTGTCTGCAGCTGTTCTCCGACCGTCGGTTGATTCATGCAGCTCTTCCGTATATCGTCGTTGCAAACATGATCACGAATCGCAATTCCAAGAATCTGGCGCAAACGCGCATCTGGAAGACTTCTATTTGACGAGGTCTGACTTTAGCAGAGTCCAGGTTTCCGAGCCGTATAGTAGTACGGGTATTATCAGCGCTCGGAACATTCGCACTTTAGTCTTCAGTGAAATATTTTTTCTTCCACAAACACCAGCCAAGCGACGCAAACACACTAGACGCCTGCCTGATTCTGCTGCACACCTCTGCCGTAGCCGCAACTTTTCGCTCCTGCACTACCGACCCAAGGTATTTGAATTCCTTGACCTGCTGAAGCTCAACTCCTTCAAACTGAACAGACGCAGGCGAACCATCGGATGTCATGACCTTGGTCTTCTGGTTGATTCTTAAGCCGTAGGAGCTTGAAATCAGTGCCATATCGCTGATCAAGGACGTTGCCTCCGCATCAGTATCCGTGAACACTGCGCTGTCATCCGCGAACATCAAATTTGTGACGTACTCATTACTTCCGTATTGAACGCCTCTTCTGTTCTCGAAGACCTTCCTCATAATAGCGTCCGCAACAGTATTAAGAGCAGAGGCGAGACCACATCGCCTTGGCGAACTCTAGCGGTAACGGCAAACTCCTCGGACAACTGATCCCCAATGCGTACGGAACTGGTAGACCCTTCGTACGTTTCCTGGAGGAGCTTGACTATCTTCCTCGGTATGTGCTCGCTTTCGCGTTCTCCACAGCGCCGGCCAGTGAATACAATCGAACGCAGATTTGAAGTCTATAAATGTGATAACGACACGCTTCCCAGAGCGAATTCTCTTCCATTAGCTGTCGAAGTGCGAAGATCTGATCACTGCAACTTCTTCCTGGCCGGAACCCCGCCTGTTCTTCACGACTTGTTTGCTCACGATGACGCTGGAAGTCTGTTCTGAATAACCCTCATGAAGACTTTGCCAACGATAGACAACAGACTGATCACCGGTAATTTTTGCAGTCTCTAGCATCTACCTTCTTGTGTATGGGCACGATTGTGGCACGTTTCCAGGTAGCTGGTATTTTCTCAGACTGCCAGATAAGAGTAATCAGCCGATGAAGTTGGCGCAGCAAGACGTCTCCGCCAGCCTTGATGGCTTCCGCAGTGATTTTGTCCACTCCTGACGCTCTGCCGTTTTTCAGTGACTTTATCGCTGCCGTTAGCTCATCTAAAATGGGTTCTGCGTCGAGAACTGCATCTCCGGCCGCTTCAACTAGCGGTGGCTCGACAAGCGGTCCTTGCGGCGCTTCATGACTGTATAGTTCACTGAAGAACTGTCTCCATCGACGGAGGCGCTCGTCCACAGAGCGCACGAATGACCCATCTGCATTCCTGATACTATCGCTTGTTGGTTTCGTCCTTCCTCCGAGCCGCTTCAGTGTCCGATGAGAGTTCGATAATCATGCCTGCTCACAGACTCCTCCAAATCAGCAGCTAACTTATTCCAATACGACTCTCGTTCCATTTTCAATCTGCAACGAAGCTCTACAGAGCTGACGATATCGATCGAAATCGTCAATTTCGCTTTCTTCCTTTCTTCTATGAGATGTATGGATTCATCTGATATCCATGGCTGGATTCGCTTACGAGTGGCAGGACAAAGTGGCTCTGCACATTGCACGATGGTGGCTGCTATCTGCTGTTCTTGTTCATCCACAGATGTATCGCCTGCCAACAGCGCAAACCGATTCGACAGTGCTATTTGGAATAATTCCTTTGTCTCAGGTACCATCAAATGTGCCCAGCTGAATTGGCCTTTAGATGGCTCCACAATCCTAGCTCGTTGTAGACGAAGCTTCACTACTGCACATAGAAGGTAATGATCTGAACCACAGTCGGGTCCTCCCATTGCACGAACATACCTGAGCGACGACCTGAAACGCGAACTCATCAGCACGTAGTCTAGCAAAGCTACGTCTCGTCCGGAAGGATTTCTCCACGTCAACTGATGCTTTCTGCGATGCTGGAAGTGACTGTTTCCAATAATGAGTCCATTGAAAGCTGCAAACGTGAGCAAGCGCAGACCATTGTCGTTCATGTCACCAACGCCAAATCGGCCCAATACTGCTTCCCAGCCCATCCTGTCTTTTCCAACGTGTGCGTTGAAATCACCTGCGACTAGAACATCGTCTCTTTTTGAAATCGTGTTCAGAACGTCCTGAAGCTGAGCGTAAAACGCGTCCTTGTCGGAATCCGGGCTAGGCTCTGTCGGCGCATAAACTGCCACAATATGTGTCCTTATAGTTCCTTTCAGCGTGAGGACAGCGATTCTGCTAGAGATAGGCTCGAATGTCACAACGCTTCCAGCTGCTTTCCAGTTCAGCATGAATCCAACGCCTTGATGGTGTCCGTCACTACCGGAGTAGTACAGCACCATCCTTTCTGACTATCTGGCACCTGGACAGTCATTGTTCCACTTCCACTAATCCTTAATTCAGACAGGGCGGCAACCGATACCTTCGACTTCAACAGTTCCCTGGCAATGATTTCTTTCTGCCCGACATAATGCCCTGATCGCACATTCCATGCCGCGAACCGCACCTCCTTCTTCGGCGTTACCAGTCGTGCACTGTTCTGGCCAGTAGCATACTTGTCACCAACACCCTGGGTCCCCAGTGTTGGCGCATCGGCTGCCCCGGATGCGGTAGCCGTATCGCGTATTCCTATGAGACTCTCCATGGTTACAACCTTAGGTTTTCCAGCCCGTCGGTAGCATGGGGGGCCAACCCTCCTCCTTTCTCATCCGGGCTTGGGACCGGCAATGGCTGAGTTTCCTCCACTACCCATTCCTAGAGGAATTTCAAACACTTTTTTCATCGTGAACACTGCCTTTACGTGCGCCAGAAGAGGGCTACCGTAATCTTAGGAATGATGTTATTCGGCTCTCGTAAACAAATTTGATTATACCCAATTGATCAATGGTAAAGTCTTAGGTACTCAGGACGACGGCCGGCGAACCTTTCCCAGCTGGCCCGCGGTCTCCGTCCTCCGGCCGCCCCCTTTTGGTTTGCCGGCCAGCCGTATGTCGACGGCCCGCCGACCTTTACCAGATGGCCCGCGATCATTAGTCGTATTATTGTTTACCTCAAGCATGTCACCCCGGCCCCACGGCGGAGAAACGCCCCGCCTCGGTTCGCCGCAGTCTGCGGTGAGGAACCACCCTCCCCGCGGATCACGGCGTAAGCCGCCCCCCCCCCCCTCAGCCGTGGAGATACCCCTATCCCCTCAGCGGTCAAAAATATGCTGGCCTCCGGAGAGAGACTTGAAGTCACCTTCCAAAGCCGGCATTAGAATGCCGAGTGAGGACTCTAGTGAGATGAGGCGCCTTTTATACCAGCTGTGCATGTGATAAACACATTAGGACGTGATCATTGGTGATCATTATCAATTGTCTTTCCAACCGGCCGAATTGAAGATGGCGTATTTTGTGGTTTGCGGGCGAGCCAATACCCACGCTGCGTGTGCGTCGCATGCAGCATGGTTCGCCGCCGGCCGGCACCCTCGAAATGTGGGGCGCCGGCCATCGTTTTCGGCATAGAGGTTCGCCGGCCGTCGCCCTGAGTACCTGAGGTATGGAAGAAGTGAAGAGCGGTCTGTCTTCAATCACACACCGTCCTTATCCAGAGGTTAGCAGTTGAGGATCTGCCTGGACTACAAAGCAGAGGCCGGATTCATCAAGGCATTTCTGAAAGTTGGGCTCCGCAAAAAGGTTCAAGGATTTGGCATTGCTCTAAAAGGTCGTGAAATTGTTTCAATAGATTTGCCTATCAAACTGATTTCCTAAATGTAGTGAAATTGTTGAATCGATTCGGCTGTATATGCAGACAACATAATCATTAAATGTAGTGAAATTGTTGCAAACGGATTTGGCAGGAGCTCTATGAATTATCACAGCCAAATCACGCGTCAGAAGGTCCTCTGGCGAGCGAATGAAGACAGAAAGAAAACAATGATCTTCGCCAACAATGCTGAACGAAACGTGACCTTATGGGCTAGAAATAAGATTTTCGAATATTATTCTGCCTTTTCAGTGTAGCTCCCACTAAGGTACCAGACCTCCCTTACAGATTAGATAAAAATCACAGAAAACGAAATCCTAACGCAATTTATTAGCTACTGACGCTACGTCTCCGTGTCCTCAACGCTTTCTCGGTTCACATTGTATTTAAACCTTTTTTGGTGCTAGAGTTATTCTTGTTCCCATTTGATTCAATATGCGCTCCAAGAAAAACCCCTTCTGACGCGTGATTTGACTCTGATAACTCATAGAGCTCCTGCCAAATCCGTTTGCAACAATTTCACTACATTTGATGATTCCTGAAAGTTTAGGTTCCTGGCAAAAGTAAAGATTTGGCATGGCCAAAAAATTAGAAATATACTCAAAGGAAAGGTAAAGAAAAATGAAAAAAAAGATTTTGAAACATTCCTGAGAACGATTTGGCGTAGAATAACTCGATTTAGGAAATGGGGAATAGTTGAAAGTATGATTTGGCAGTCGAGTTTGAACCAACTATTGATAAGAGCTAGCAAACGAGAGATCGCATTGTATGAGCTTATCCGTAGAACATATCAAAGCAAAATCACGCGTGATATGGAACAAACAGTTGATTTTACTTTACTTAATGCGTGTGAAGACCGCGGCATTTCAGCTCCCGAACGAGCCTTTACTGCTTGCCTTATCACGCGTGATTTTGCTTCGATATGTTCTACGGATAAGCTTATACAATGCGATCTCTCATTTTGCAACAACTCTTATCAATAGTTGGTTCAAACTCGACTGCCAAATCATACTTTCAACTATTTCATACATTTCCCTAAATCGAGTTATTCTACGCCAAATCGTTCTCAGGAATGTTTCCAAAATCTTTTTTCATTTTCTTTACCTTCCCCTTTTAAGTGAGTTAATTTCTAATTTTTTGAAAAAATGGCCTTGCCAAATCTTTACTTTTGCCAGGAACCTAAACTTTCAGGAATTTCATTTATTTTTCCTAAAGGCTCCCTTTCTTACATGATTTATTCCTGATGGTGTTAATTCAAAGTAAACCCACTGATGCCCTGCCCCCTTTCTATGACCTCGTGCACACCCCACTGATGTCCTGCACACTTTCTACGGCGTTCTGCGCACACCCATTTGGGTCCCGCACACTTTACGGCGTCCGGCGCACTCTCATTTGGGTCCCACACACTTTCTACGGCGTCCGGCGCACTCTCATTTGGGTCCCACACACTTTCTACGGCGTTCTGCGTACACCCATTTGGGTCCCACACACTTTCTACGGCGTTCTGCGTACACCCATTTGGGTCACAAGCACGCTCCTGCCGATCATTTTTTCCGCAGGGCTACCGTAACCCTCCTTTAAAAATTTTTCATGTGTCAGCTTGGATATGAGCACATCGTATTAGCCAACAATCATGTTCGTACAATACCGAACTCCTCAGCCACTTCCCAGCGGCTTCTCGAAGAGCGGTGTGTGAATGAATGCATACCGCTCCTCTGCCTTTTTATACCCAACATGTTATGAGCGTGTGTTATCGCTCGTTATCATCTTTTGTTCAAGAATGGTTACGGTAGCCCGCGGAAAAAACGATCGGCATGGGCGTGCTTGTATTTGGGTCCCGCACACTTTCTATGGCGTCCGACCACTCTTATTCGGGTCCCACACACTTTCTGCAGCGTTCATGCGCCTCCACTTGGGTCCCGCACACTTTCTATGGCGTCCGACGCACTTCCACTTGTGTCCCACACTTTCTACGGCGTCCGACGCACTGTTTATTGGGTCCCATACATTTTCTACGGCGTCCCGCGCACCCTCATTTGGGTCCCACAAACTTTCTGCAACGTTCTGCGCACACCCACTTGGGACCCGCACACTTTCTACGGCGTCTGGCGCGCTCCTACTGGGGTCCCACACACTATCTACAGCGTTCTGTGGCGCACTTGTGAGTCACGCCGTGCGGCGTTCCAAAAAGTACTTCCGAGATCCCGCCGTATTGATTGAAGCGTTGCTCCGTCTCAAGGAGCGTTCAATTCTGAGCAAAAGCCTATCAGTGACGGTGTTTATTTCATTAGTTCATTTTTACGAATGAGTAAACGTCGGATGGTTCGTAATAACATGTTTACGTGTTTTTGTCTTTCCCAACCCTCGATTTTGAGGTTCCACAAAAACTGAGCTACAAACTTAAAAATTTGACAGGAGTTAGATGCAATCATAACCAACTTTCTGGCCAAAATAAGCTTCTTAGCTCAACGATAAGTGTTCCAACAAGATCGTGGAACGCCAACTGAATAAAAAAAGGAGATGAACCCTTTTTCGACCAAATTCACGTGGTTTTGACAATTTTTCTCGAATCTCAGGTAACCATTCCGGACCATTTTTTTGAACAGTTATTCAGCTTTCTGAAGTATATTAAATGCAAAAGAACGGTCTTCCTATTGCTGACTGGACCCTGATACTGAGATCAGGGGTTGCGCGATAATGAATGGCAAAGCCAAAATCGTGGTTATTCAGACGCCATTCGCGCACTCACAATTATGTGTGTCTGCATATACCAACAACAGCCAAATCAATTCAACAATTTCCCACTACATTTTAGGGAAATCAGTTTGAAAGCCAAAATCTATTGAAACAATTTCACGACCTTTTAGAGCAATGCCAAATCCTTGAACTTTTTGCGGAGCCCAACTTTCAGAAATTTCACAACTTTTTCCAAGGGTTTCCCTTCTACAATATCGTCGAGCCAAGTGCGAAAGTCAAATTTTTTTTCTTCGAAAACATAGAAATGAGGAAACAATCGCTCTCGCTGCTAAGATTACCCAAGATAAATAGTTGCAACGCTGACTTCCTACAACAAGAATACAAAGGCACATACTTTTTTGAATTTGAAAGTCTAAAAAATGAAGAAATGAGTTTGAAAAAACGACCCAATCTGTACAGGGTCTAGGCACTATCCTAGACGGGAGAGGAGCACCCACCGTCTCACCAGAACAACAATGAAATATGAGCCGCCAATTTGGTAAAGGGTACCAGTCAAAGTATTTCCATAGAACTCTTATAAAAACAATAATTGTTAGTGCAGTGCAGTATCAGGCATATTTTATCAGAGTTTTTCATCATTTTTATGAGTAAATCTTGGGTGGGCCCACCACGTCTAGGATAGACCCAGGGTCAGCAGCTCTAGCCAAACTTCACCGGCTCATGCTGATGTGGCTCGTCTGCGCCGGCCCATATGTCTGATTCGGAACAAGAACGATAGTTAAGTGCGCCAGAAGAGGGCTACCGTAATCTTAGAAAAGATGTTATTCGGCTCTCGTAAACAATTTTGATGATACCCAATCGATCAAGGGTAAAGTATAAAAGAAAAAGAAGAGCGGTCTGTCTTCATTCACACACCGTCCTTCTCCAGAGGTCAGCAGTTGAGGATCTGCCTGGACTACAAAGCAGGAAAACAGCACCACCGGTGGTGAAGATGTGGCGAATTCGGAGTCAGAACTCAGGAAATTTTAGAGCCAATTCGAGTGAGATTACGGTAGCCCTGCTCTGGCGCACTTTCCTATCACTTTTGTTGATTCGGAGGCATGGCTTGCATACGGTGTCCTGAACATTAAACTGAGGTCATGCGAACGTCTCTTGATGTTCTGCACACATTTACTAGAGTCCTACACACGTTCCATGATGTCCTGCACACTCCTACTGAGGTCCTGCACACATTCTACGACGTCCTGCACACCCCTATTGGGGTCCTGCACACTCCTACTAAGGTCCTACACACTTCTTAGCACACCCTGCGACGCCTTCTTATCGATGGTGCGCATGGAACGAATACGCGCCGCGCTCAAGAACATCCCTCCCGCACAGCGTCCTCTTCCGAGCCGGATGTTTGAAGTACACCACCCTAGAGAGCAAGGTGTTTATATGGAGTCTAAGAAAACAATGACTGAAAACGAAGAAACCCATCATTTTCATAAACTAATCTTGAGAATCCGGTTTCCGAATTTGAACCGCCCGTTAGGGGCCCTGAAGTCATTATGGTGAGTTCTGCCAATTAATTTCGGCATTCCCGTGGCCGATTACCTCTAGTCACAAATTTTCAAGCGATTTGGTCCACGCTTTCCAAAAAAAAATGGAATTCGACGGACGGAGGTGGAGGCGGAGGCGGAGGCGGTGATGGAGAACGTTTTTGCGTACTTTGAGAGGTCATAACTTTAAAAGCGGGGACCAGTTAGGATGGAGAAGTTGCACACATATGTAATTTTCTTGCAGCGACATCGAAATGGTGTACACACCAAATCCCTCTGGTGACGGCAGGTAATAATGAATAGGTGATCTCATTGTAGGGCATCCGCGCGGGGAAGAGATCAAAGTTGGAAATCCCGGTGCGCGCTTCGCTACCTGCACAATTCTTGACCTTCTGAGAATAGCCACTAAACCATCTGTAACACTTTGTTTTCGTGATGTTCATTAAATAATGGAAGGTCCTAGTACCCTTAATGACTAAGCTTGCCAGGAGCTGGGGGTAGAGAGGACAACATTTGTTTGCCTTTATTTCTATCCTATAGAGGCAACCAACAATTCAACAGTGTAGGTTGATAATTGGTTTTTTATCATTTTCATGCCGGAGACCATTTTGTGTGACGTGTGTTTGACTCTACTGAGGTTTCTGCACCTAATTATACAACGTTCCATAAATCTCTACTGAGGTCCTGCACATGTCCCAGTAAATCTTGGTTGGCCCCACCACGTCTGGGATAGACCCAGGGTCAGCAGCTCTAGCCAAACTTCACCAGGTTCATGTGCTGAGAGAGTGTGGCTCGTCTGCGCCGGGCCATATGTCTGATTCCCGGAACAAGGAGAACGATAGTTCAAAAGGCATCGTACGCGCAGAAAAACCGTATATTGACTTTTTCATGTTTTTGCGTAGCTTGGCCCCTCTAGTGAACGAAAATGTTGAAAGGGCCGCCATGAAAAAACGGTCTTGCACACGTTCCCATGATGTCCTGGCACACTCCTGAGGTCCTGCACACAGGTCCCATGATGTCCTGCACACTCCTACATAAGAGTCTTGCACACGTTCAATGATGTCCTGCACACACACTTCCTACTGGAGGTCCTGCACAGGTCCCATGATGTCACTGCACACTCCTACTAAGGTCTTGCACACGTTCCATGATGTCCTGCACACTCCCTACCGGGAGGTCCTGCATTCCATACCTCCTACGACGTCCTGCACACCCCTCACTGGGGGTCCTGCACACGGTCCCCATGATGTCCTGCACACTCCTACTGAGGTCCTGCACAGGTCCCATGATGTTCTGCGCACTCCTACTGAGGTCCTGCACAGGTCCCGTGATGTCCTGCACACTTCTACTAAGGTCCTGCACACGTTCGATGATGTCCTGCATACTCCTGAGGTCCTGCACAGGTCCCATGATGTCCTGCACACTCCTACTAAGGTCTTGCACACGTTCAATGATGTCCTGCACACTCCTACTAAGGTCCTGCACAGGTCCCCATGATGTCCCTGCACACTCCGCTACTAAGGTCTTGCACACGTTCCATGATGTCCTGCACACTCCTACTGAGGCCCTGTGACATACATTCCCTACGGCGTCCTGCACACACCACCACTGAGGTCTCTCACATAGTCAACCGACACTTCCAGCACACCCTGCGACATGCCTTCTTATCGATGCTGCGCTTGCGGAACGAATACGCGCCGCGATCCAAGTACATCAATCACTGCACAGCGTCCTCTTCCGAACCGGGCGTTTAAAGTGCACACCACCCTGGAGAGCAAGGTGTTTATATGGAGTCTAAGAAAACAATGACTGATAACGAAAAACCCACCACTTTCCATAAAGCTAATCTTGAGGAGGCCGGTTTCCGAGTTTGAAACGCCCGTTAAAGGCCCAGAAGTCATTATGGTGAGTTTTTGGCAATTATTTTCGTCATTCCCGTGGCCAATTTCCTCTAGTCTACAAATTTTCGAGCGGTTTTGGTCCACGCCTTTCAAAAAAATGGTTTTCGACGGACGGAGGTGGAGTGCGGAGGCGGTGGTGGAGAACGTTTTTGCGCGTACTTTTTGAGAGCTGTCGTAACTTTAGAAAGCGGGGACCCGAGTTAGGTGATGAGAAGTTGCACACATATGTAATTTCTTGCAGCGCATCAAAATGGTGTACACCGCATCCCCTCTGGTGACGGTGCATGAATAGGTGACCTCATTGTAGGGCATCCGCGCGGGGAAGAGATCAAAAGCCAAATCCTGGTGCGCCCCTTCGCGCGCACCACAATTTTCAATGGTAAGTTAAGCGTTATCCGGCGAATCACCGCAACATTTTATCAGTTATTCAAGCAGACTTGCTGTCTCACTGAAAGTAAAAACTGCATGGTTAGCCGATAACGCTAACTTACCCATTGAAGTAATGCTTTGATGAATCCGGCCTCAGGAAAACAGCACCACCGGTGATGAAGATGTAACGAATTAGGAGTCAGAACTTAGCAAATTTTAGAGCCAACTCGAGTGTGATTACGGTAACCCTGTTCCGGCGCACTTAACTGTCGTTTTTGGAAAGTAAAGAATTGCAAAGGACAGGGCCACTAAAGCATTTCCGTTGTCTACAACTAACAGTTCATTGTGAGAGTAAAGAGGCGGGGTGAGAAGTAAAGGCTTTTGTGTACTTCTAAAACAATTTTTTCTCAATTTCTCTTCCCGTAATTTTAAGTTCTACCCTGAAGGGCCAATTTATCGATTTTGGAAATTATCTTGAAATTGAAGGATTATCGCTGAACACTGCCTTTATGATTCGAGATGACGGTGGGGCTCTATCCAGGCGGCGGGGGCACACAAGATCTTACTCATAGAAATGAACAAAAAACCTACATCAAAATTGCTCGGTACCGCTCTTTCAATCAGTGCGTTGCTATTGATATTCTGTAGAAATACTCTGACTAATAGCCGTTACCGATCGTTATTTCATCTCATTTCTGACTTGAACCCCTGAGTACCCTCCGTCTAAGTGCCGATTTGCGGTGGGAAAGAAAAAACTGACATACCAGGTTGTTCAATAAGTTTTGTCGTTCGATATGAGAGTGGCGTGGCTACTAACCCAATTTTTTTGTTTTTTGGTACATTCTTCATATGAACGTATGTGAAGTTTCATTTCAATCTGTCAATTCATTCGCCCTTGTGATACAATCCCATTTAGTGTCATGCCGTGTCACATTACAATGGAAAAATTGAATATGGTGCAGTGATACAATTCCTATCTTTGGAAGGTGTAAAGCACAAAAACAAATTACATTAAAGAAAGTTAAAAAAGTATACTGATTTCTGGAAAGTTGAGCTTCGCAAAAAAAGTTGATTTGGCATTATTCTTAAATGCCCGTGAAATTGTTTAATTGGATTTGTGGCTCTCAACTTGATTTTTCAAATATGTAGTGAAATTGTTGGAATTGATTTGGCTGTTGTTGGTATATGTAAAATATCGTTATCGATTAAAAATACCCAAACAGTTGCAAAATGGATTTGGCAAGCGCATCTTCAAAATCATCGGAAGTCAAAACCACGCGTCAGAAAGCTATTTTTTCGTGATAGTCTTTGTGTCCCTCAACGCTTTCCGCACGGTGTCTCGCGGATGTTAAAGGCACTGTTCACGATAAACTTCGTCCTTAATTTTTTGAATGAAAAACGAATTTGTGGTGCTTGGCCTTCATAAGCCTTGAGATTAGTGTTGGAAAACTTGATCTAAACGAATTCTCATAGGCTGAAAACGGCTTTGAAAAAAGTATTCTAGTGTGTAGGATAAGTCCAGTCCTCCGGGTTCGAGTTTGTTGCTCAGCCGACACCGCCGACACGTCTCTACGCCTAACACGCTTTGGCCGGCACGACCTATGAGCAGTGGTTTTTGGCTGAAAATAAGCAATGGATTAGACAGATTTTTGCTTAATGAAGATTTCACGGGATGTTTCTGTCAATCCACTTCTCAAATCTAATGTCTCTTTCAAGGGAAAACCACTGCCGATGATCGCAGGTCAAAGCGTGGCAGTGATAGAGACATGTAGTAAACTCCAAATACCATGCGGTACCGATCGCCACAACAGTCGTAAAATGACATGTGTGTGGGTGTGGCTGCAGAATCTATCCTCACAGCGACACCTATTTTATTTATTCGCTGCGGAAAACCTAAAAAACTTTCACGTTTCTTCTCGAAAAGCGGCAAATTCAGGCGGAATTGGTCGTGATTGTCGTGAGTGAAATGTGATTGAGGGATGAAAAAGGGTACTGACTCGGTAAATCTAAGGGATTTTGAGTGATCAGACAAGAGTTTCAACCATGTTTTTAGCATATTTACTCTGAGACTGCTCCCGGTTTAATTTCTTCATTCAGAATTTGTAGAATTTTGACCAACAGTAAGATCAGCCCATACCAGAAGTTTTCTGTCTGTCTTTCCGATTTTTGGTTTCAAAATGACGGAACCCACGCCGCATTGCAGCCAACACAAATCTGCCCACACCTGGGATTACCTCCCTGTCTCTACGTGCAGCCGAAAGGCTGCCTACCATCCATTCTGGGTTTCCAAAATGATTCAAACCTTCCTGAATTGCAGCCAACACTAAAACTGCTCACACTCCGGGGATTCACTCTCCCTTGCTCCTGTAGCGAACACACTAAAAACTACTGTCACACCCGTGGGATTACCTCCCTTGTCCTACAGTCTCCAGCCGAAGGCTGCACAGTCCCTTCTGGGTTTGGAAGTGATTTTAACCTGATATCCTTTTTCTTGCTTCACGTGGTTGTACCGGCAATCCCTTCCCCATCGCCGAAGAACTGTTTCTGTGTTTTATGTTTGCTGAGAGTCCGGTTGCAATTTTATTACAGACGTGGTTTCTCGGTGTGTTGTGTAATTGCACCATACACTATGTGTAACTCACGGCTGTCGTGGCAATTTGTACCGCGTACGGTATTTTTGTCATACTGAGACGTGTCGGTGTCCCGACGACAACAGCTAGACCTAAGTGAGGCCGACTCTTGCCCACTGGAGTATGCCAATCTTCAAAGGCCGTTTTTTGCCTCTGGGAAGGCATTCGATCTCCGTTTTTTCAACTCTGTTCTGCTTCTGGGGCGACCACAACTGTTTTTGAAGAAAACTTGAGGAAGTTCATCGTGCAACCAATGCCTTTGAATTCCAAAAGACGTCGGTATTCACGTGTAATGAAGGGAGGTGTTCTCCATTGACCTGTCAAAGCTTCCTGCCGGGATTTTCGGCGCGATTCCAGCGTGTGTTATTCGATACGTGTCGATTGTTATCATATCAATCGAGACGGGATATAAATAGACACATATCAAATACGCGCTGGAATCGCTCCAAACATCACTGGCGGAGTTGATAGAAGAATATCACCCCGTGATGACAGCCTTTATGGAGTGCAGTAATATGTTCTTAGACGCGAATTTTTATGGCAAGTGGAATCGCAGGCTCCTCTTGTAACCTAACCTTTGGAGTTCGCACATGGTACGAAAACCTTCCTTGCCCGTTTCTCCCACAGTGAACCTGATGCTTTCGACTTGTAGTTTCAAAATTCGGTGAAGTTCCCGTCCAAAATCTCTGTCGACGAAGAGCCGATGAATAAAAAATCGTCGACGGAACGCTTGTAGAACAATTTATCCGCCTTTAACGATCTTGTTTCTACATATATGGTCGAGGTAAGATGTTTGCCAATGATTGTGCCATACTAAACGTTCGTAGCCAGTCCTGGATGTTTGTTGTATACAGGGTGCGCTTTAAGTATGGTGACAATATTTTCTAGCATTGCCACGCCTACACATTTATTAATGTGTCACTAATCAACCTGTGTACTCTGCTCTTTGCGTCAAACCTCTCTCTCTAGATGCTCAAAGTTTCGGGCGCAAAATGCTTATTGGAAACAAAATGGTGAGAGAAAGCCTGAAGGCCCCTGATTTTTCGCAGTAAAACTCGTCATTGAGTCCGCTTCGATAAATGTGTGCTCGTTCCCCCCCCCATGTGACCAAGTGGAGAACTTTGCCCAGCCATAGGGTCATTCGGAAGCATAGGGTGTCCGTTTGGAAAGCGTGTCATAGCTCAAGCCCTTGGATCCCTCTATTCAAAGAACGCGAGGACAAAATGCTTTGCGAAATCCATATTTGGGCCAGGTCAATGTTCGACATAGCTGAATTCGTGCCATTATATTTCGTTTACCTGACGACGTACAGGCGTCGCAGTTAACCAGCTTACAATTGCCCTGAAGGTTTTCTATCGATCTCTTACAAAATATTACCCACGCTTCTCAACAATCGATCCGAAACCGATTGATTCTCGATTTTCTTGAAAATCATTGAGAAGTACAAAATTCGATGAAGATTATCTCTTCCGGCACTTGAACACGAAGTAAGCCGCCTGCATGTTCGGAGAATGCAAAAATTACGAAAATGTGGGTGCCCTGAAATTGGCAGAGAGCTCACGAATGGATCATGCGAGTCGATTTATTTCTGTTCTCAAATTGAGGCTTTTCCAGCGCACCTATGTATTGAACTGCCTAAGTTGAAATGGAATATATTGCATTGAAGAGTCGTCTCTGCAAGGTCGCGTAAATCATCTTCTTTCTCTAGTCCGAGAAGCATCACCCGTTCTATGCGATATCTCTAAAGTAAAAAAAGCAACACAAAGAAGCTAGTGTTATAAGGCAATTGAACGTATGAGACATTGATATATGGTAGGGATACGTCCATCAACTCTGTATGGTTTATGTTGTCGCGAACTGATTGATAGCGGTATTACGTATCTGGAATCAATTTCCTATATATTCATTTCTATGAATTAATCTTGATGCCCCCCGTCTACGATAGAGACGAAATCGCCGTCCACACCGCAACAACGCTCAGCAAAGATGGACCATCAGGAGTATCAAGGCGTATGGTGATGGATCATGGACGGAACCCCTGCAGGCTCCCATCTGCCCTATCTTCCTCAAAAAATTTACCTACAATACCTGCACTAATTTACTCAAAAAGCCGCAAAAGTCGCGCACTCGCGACTTTTGCTACTTTTCGTCATAACTCGGCCCGAAGTGATCCATTCGAGTAGTAGAAGGGCATATTTCGAATCAGCATCGAGAGCTCTTTCTTCTGAGTTCTCGCATGTCTCACGTCCAAACAAGGCATATAGGGCTAACACTATGCAATCTTGAGTTGGTGAAATGAAAACTCAAGTATTTTGTGGTTATTTTACGTAATTCCAACGTCCACTCTCAACAGTGTTAACGCATGATAGACAACAGTTTATCAAACTTTTCTGCGGCTGGCAGACTTTTTGAAATTTCTAAACTCGAATATTTTTGCACCATTTTCTACAACCACAAAGCCTCCTCTTGCCGTTAGATTAAGGAGAGTAGCAATGTTTTTCATCAGCTGTGGCTGAATCCATCCATGGTGGAAAATTTGGAGAGAATTTAGACCGTGAAAAAGGGTTCGCAGCGATTTCAAATGTAAGCGATCTTTGAATCTCAGCTCCTTCCAAGGAGGCCCGCACTCTCTCCTCTCAGGGAGCTGGTAATATTTGGAGCTCCTCGCTGTACGCATGATAAATAGTTCGGAAAACCACCCAAGATTTTTTGTCAATTATTGTTTTCAAACTCAAAAACGTGTAGTGCAATTATCGATAACTTCCATTTGTTTTCCGATGCCTGGCGATCCACGATCAGCCGCTTCCCGAAAATTTAGAATTCTGGTGGTAAAGGCTTTCCAAATGGTATAATGTTTGCTTGTTCCGACAAATCCTTCTGTTTCTCAGATCGTGATGAGTAATTTATCGTTAGTCCCTGGCTTCAGCGCCTCTGCACATCTCTGATTCTCCGCGGCCCTGCTCACCCCCCACTTTTGAAGGTGTCGAAAGCGCACTGTCTTTGCCTGTCTTCGCCCATCGAGCGAAGTCCACGCGAAATGGATCGATTTCCTGTGGGCAGAGGTTTCACCTGGGGACGACAAGAGCTTGGGTTGGAAACAGTAAGAAGAGGGCAGGCAGAAAGAACAGGAAGAGAAACATAAGGGGAGGTTATCACACCGGGAGTGTATCCGTGTCATCAACTGGTTGGGATAGGCTGGAAGGGGATCTCAATGCAGATTAGTAGTCCCTAGCTCATTTAGCGACTACAGACATGTTGAAAAGGAACTCCACTCCAAGGGTTGTCTAGTTACTGAAAATCAACGCCTCGAATCCAGTGTAGAGAGTTGAACTTTACGGGTGGTTCCCAGATTATTTGCTCATTCCTACCGCAGCGCTGAATCACAACGCGGGGCGGTCGACGCCATGCGATGCTATACCACGTGGTAAGGCCCTTTAGAGTTCCATCTGCTGCGCGATGCGACATTTTCTGTGGGCATCGATCCGCATAACGCGCCGCTCGTCGATTTCGCATTATGAACCATGAAATCGCAGCCAACTATGCCGCGGTGCAAGCTCTAAAAACCCCTAAGTTCTTCGTATTAATTAGCCACGTAGTTAAAATCTGCCCAGGCTTTGAAAGTATTATCTTAGAGAATTGTTCTTTGTATGGCATGACACAATGGCTTAAGAAGCGACCACTCGGTCATTTCTCCCAGTACGATTATTACGTGCCGCATGATGCAACAACTGCGTAGCGATCTCGCAATTTGCAGACCGCAATTGCGAACCGCAATTTGGCTCCGAGAGCGATAGTAATTCGACTTCTATCACACGATCTGTCGACATCAAGCACTGCGCCTCACGGCAGGACTTTGGGCCCAATAAAGACATTTTTCGATTTTCGGTCTTCGGACCTTAACCTATTGCTCATTCACAGATTGCCGCGCTGCAGAGCAACGCCATGCGGTCGAATTTACGCCAACAACGCGCTTTGCACGGTCACTCTTCTTCGTCGCGTTTTTGGAATCAAGCTACGTCACGTGATTCCAATCTTCCACGCATCTGTCAATATTAAGATTGCGGCGCACGCGGCTTCGTCGCGCTTGCGACGCGACCACACGGACGACTACTTCGGCGTAATAAATTATCTATTCGAACCAAAAACAAACCGTGAGTAGTCGAAGTAAGTTCTCGAGACGAATTGTCACCAAACCCGGTTCAAAGCCGACTTCGCTACGTACTGGCGACGGCGTTACTCTGAGGAAGCGCCTCTCAGGCGGCGTCATGGACGCGACCCGCGCCGCGCAGCAGGGCGTACCCACGGCGCGCACTACTAACTGAGAGCATCTTCACGGACTGCCAATTGCCTGAGTTTCGGACAAGTTGACCTGGATGAACCTGTACGCAATCTAGAACATTTCTTTTCGAAACATGCTGCATGGCGTTGCGCTGGAGCTCGACAGTGAGTTGAAGCTCAAAAGATGAAAAAAATGGAAAATGCTTCATTTTGAAGCCAGAGGTCCGCGCAAGCGTCGTCGCGTGCGATAAGTAGCGTGTACAGCCATTGGATTCGAGGCGTTGATTTTCAGTAAATAGACAGCCCGCTTGAGCGAGTTCCTTTTCAACATGTCTGTAATCTCGCTAATGAGCTAGAGACTACTAATCTCGTTGAATCCCCTCCCAGCTTGTCCCAACCAGTTGATGGACACGGATACCTCCCGTGTGATTACCTCCCTATATGTTCTCTTCCTGTTCTTTCTGCCCTCTTCTTACTGTTTCAACCCAAGCTCTTTGTCGTCCCCTCGAGTGAAAACCTTTGCCTATGGGAATCGATCCGTCTGGCGTGCAGATCTTCGCTCATTGAGCGAGACGAGAGCAAGACAGTGCGCTTTCGACACCTTCTCAAAGTGCGGGTGCTTGCGCACTTTGCATTCGCTCGCGTGTTGCCCCGGAGGGCGTGACCAATTCCGCGTCCTTTTTCGTCGGCGCTAGACGTTCCACATAATCGCGCCGGCGAGAGTCGAGTGCCCACAAAAAATATTAGGGCAATGCCAGCACAAAATCTTTGTGAGCATTGTGTGGATTGTCTCGCCCCCAGCCAGCGCCTGGCACGGAGGAGGCCTGGGTGGTGGCGTGTGTGCGGTCGCGTCGCGTGCGCCCGCGTGTTTTTCTTTCTCTCTCCTGATCATCACCTCCAATCTTCCTCCATTTTCCACTTTCTTCTATAAGCTCATGTCTAGTGAGGGCTCTTTGGCGAGCTACTTTTAGTTAGCCTAACTATTCTGGAAGAAATGTAACTCTCTAGAACCGTTTTTGTGTGTAAAACCGATTATGGTTCTTCGCATCTGCCTAAAAACCACACCCGGAAAGGAGTTATAGACGTTTTTCGTCAGATTTCTGTACTGCTGTACCTTCCAAAACGTGCACTAGTCTTTTAGAGAATTTGGAAACTGACCTCATAATTGTGTTCAGCGCCCAAACAACTCCTTTCTGGCCCAAGTTTGGGTGAAGGCACATTACCCAAACTTTGTACAGACTGATAGCGTTATGGATTTGTACGGATTTTCGGTTGGGGTTTATTCATATCAATTAGTGGGCCCCTGAAAACTGTTTCTCTTAAAGTATGTTCCAGATTTAACTTAATACCCTCCCAGTTGTGTTATTTGGGGCGCTGATCACGAATTTGGGGTTTATCGACAGATTTTCAAGTTTTTGGCTTGATTGCTTTCGAAGCCTTTTTAGGAAAATTTGATGGCAAATCAGCGACTTTTGACGATTTCCGAAGTGCTACCGCCTAGATACAAGTTTATAATTTCCCACCGGCACGAAATTCTCACGGATGTGTAATGGTTTTTCTTTCAAGAGTTCTCCATGTTTACTGCCTGATACCGTGACATATTGTGGTGAGCGCGAAGCGCTCACCAGGATTTGGCTTTGATCTCTTCCCGCGCGGATGCCCCTAAGCAATGAGATCACCTATTCATACCGTCAACAGAGTGTATGAGCTGTACACTATTCGACGCGCTGCAAGAAATTACATATGTGTGCAACTTTTTCATCCCCAACTGGTCCCCGCTTTCTAAAGTTATGACCTCTCAAAGTACGCAAAAACGTTCTCCACCACCACGCCTCCGCCTCCGCCTCCGCTCTCCGGGCCTCCACCTCCGTCCGCTTGAAAACCATTTTTTTGGAAGGCGTGGACCAAATCGCTCGAAAATTTGTGACTAGAGGTAATCGGCCCCACGAGGAATGACAGAAAATGATTGTCAGAACTCACCATGATGACTTCTGGGCCCCTTTAACGGGCGTTTGAAACTCGGAAACCGGCCTATCAAGAATAGTTTATGAAAATGGTGGGTTTTTCGTTTATCAGTCATTGCTTTCTTTGAGACTCCATATAAAACACCTTTGGCTCTCCAGGGTGGTGTACTTTGAACGTCCGGCTCGGAAGAGGGACGCTGTGCAGGGTTGATGTACTTGACCGCGGCGCGTATTCGTTCAAAGCGCACCATCGATAAGAAGGCGTCGCAGGATGTGCTGAAGTGTCGGTTGACTATGTGAGACCTCAGTAAGGGGTGTGTGCAGGACGTCGTAGGAATGTGGGCAGGGCCTCCAGTAGGGAGTATGCAGGACATCATCAGGAACGTGCAAGACTCTCAGTAGGAGTGTGCAGGACATCATGGAACGTGTGCAAGACCTTAGTAGGAGTGTGCAGGACATCATGGGGACTCTGTGCAAGACTCTCAGTAGGATGGTGGTGCAGGACATCATTGTACCTGCGCAGGACCTCAGTAGGAGTGTGTGGGACACATCATTGTGTACTCTGCAGCAGGACCTCCCAGTAGGAAGTGTGCAGGACATCATGGAACGTGTGGAAGACCTCAGTAGGAGTGTGCAGGACATCATGGAACGTGTGCCAGGACCTGCATCAGAAGTAGGAGTGGGCAGGACATCTCATGGGACGTGTGCAAGACCTTAGTAGGAGTGGGCAGGGCATCATGGGACGTGTGCAGCACCCCAGTAGGGAGTGTGCAGGACGTCGTAGGAGATGTGTGCAGGAGGACCTTGGTAGGAGTGTGCAGGAACATCATAGGACCTGTGCAGGACCCCGATGAGGGTAGGGTGTGCAGGGGACCTCGGTAGAGTGTGCAGGGACATTATGAGTACTCTGTGCAGGACTCTCAGTAGGGAGTGTGCAGGACATGCATGGGCCTGTGCAGGACTCCAGTAGGGGGTGTGCAGGTCGTCATGTAGAATGTGTGCAGGACTCCTCAGTAGGAGTGTGCCAGGACCTTAGTAGGGAGTGTGCAGGACATCATGGGCCCTATTTGTGCAGGACCCCAGTAGGAGTGTGCCAGGACATCATGGGGACCTGTGCAGGACCCCAGTGAGGGTGTGCAGGACCTCCAGTAGGAGTGTGCAGGACATTATGGGACACGCGCAGGACCCCAGTAGGGGTGTGCAGGACGTCGTAAAATGTGTGCAGGACACTCAGTAGGAGTGTGCAGGACCTTGGTAGGAGTGTGCAAGACATCATGGGACTCTGTGCAGGACCCCCGAGTAGGGGTGTGTGCAGGACCTCAGTAGGAGTCTGCAGGACATTATGGAACGTGTGCAAGACCTTAGTAGGAGTGTGCAGGACATCATGGGACCTGTGCAGGACCCCAGTAGGGGTGTGCAGGACGTCGTAGAATGGCTGTGCAGAACACTCCCAGTGGAGTTAATGCAGGACCTTAGTAGGAGTATGCAGGACATCATGGGACATGTGCAGGAACCCCAGTAAGGGGGTGTGCAGGACGTCGCATGTAGGAATGTGTGCCCAGGACCTCAGTAGGAGTGTGCAGGACCTTAGTAAGGAGTGTGCAGGGACATCATGGGACCTGTTGCAGGACCCCAGAAAAGGGGGTGTGCAGGACGTCGTAGAATGTGTTGGTGCAGAACCTCCCGGTAGGGAGTGTTGCAGGACATCATGGAGACCTGTGCAGCAGACTCCTCAGAAGGGGTGTGCAGGACGTCGTGAGAAGTGTGTGCAGAACCTCCCAGTAGGAGTGTGCAGGACATCATGGGATTCCTGTGCAGGACCCCAGTAGGGGTGTGTGCAGGACGTCGTAGAATGTGTGCCCAGAGACCTCAGTAGGAGTGTGCGGGACATCATGGGACACTGTGCAGGACCCCAGTAGGGAGTGTGCAGGACGTCGTAGAATGTGTGCAGAACCTCGGTAGGAGTGTGCAGGACATCATGGGACCTGTGCAGGACCCCAGTGAGAGTGTGCAGGACGTCGTAGAATGTGTGCAGGACCTCCCGGTAAAGTGTGCAGGACCTTAGTAGAGGGAGTGTGCAAGACATCATGGGACCTGTGCCTGGGACCCCAGTAAGGGGTGTGTGTGCAGGACCTCCAGTAGGAGTCTGCAGGACATTATGGAACGTGTGCAAGACCTTAGTAGGAGTGTGCAGGACATCCATGGGACCTGTGTGCAGGACCCCAGTAAAGTGTGCAGGACGTCGTAGAATGTTGTGCAGAACACTCCAGTGGGAGTGTGCAGGACCTTGGTAGGAGTATGCAGGGACATCATGGGACATGTGCAGGACCCCAGTAAGGGGTGTGCAGGACGTCGTAGAATGTGTGCAGGACCTCGGTAGGAGTGTGCAGGACCCTTGGTAAGGAGTGTGCAGGACATCATGGGGACCTGTGCAGGACCCCAGAAGGGGTGTGCAGGACGTCGTAAGAATGTGTGCAGAACCTCCAGTAGGAGTGTGCAGGACATCATGGGACCTGTGCAGGACCCCAGAAGGGGTGTGCAGGACGTCGTAAGAATGTGTGTGCCTTGCCTGCAGAGACACTCCCAGTAGGAGTGTGCAGGACATCATGGGACCTGTGCAGGACCCCAGTAGGGGTGTGCAGGACGTCGTGAAGAGATGTGTGCAGAACCTCCCAGTAGGAGTGTGCAGGACATCGCCATGGGACCTGCTGCAGGACCCCAGTGAGGGGGTGTGCAGGACGTCGTGGGAGTAATGTGTGCAGGACCTCAGTAAGAGGTGTTTGTGCAGGACCTTAGTAGGAGTGTGCAGAGACATCCCATGGGACCTGTGCAAGGACCCCAGTAAGGGAAGGTGTGCAGGACTCCTCAGTAGGAGTCTGCAGGACATTATGGAACGTCATTGCAAGACCTTGGTAGGAGTGTGCCCAGGACATCATTTGGTGGACCTGTGCAGGACCCCAGTAGGGAGTGTGCAGGACACGTCGTAGAGATGTGTGCAGAACCTCCCAGTGGGAGTGTGCCCAGGACAGCTTAGTAGGAGTATGCAGGACATCATGGGACATGTGCAGGACCCCAGTAGGGGTGTGCAGGACGTCGTAGAGATGTGTGCAGGACCTCAGTAGGAGGTGTGCAGGACACTTAGTAGGAGTGTGCAGGACATCCATGGGACTCTGTGGCCAGGACCCCAGAAGGGGTGTGCAGGACGTCGTAGAATGTGTGCAGAACCTCGAGTAGGAGTGTGCAGGACATCATGGGGACCTGTGCAGGACCCCAGAAGGGGGTGTGCAGGACGTCGTAGAATGTGCTGCAGAACCTCAGTAGGAGTGTGCAGGACATCATGTGACTCTGTGCCCAGGACCCCAGTAGGGGTGTGCAGGACGTCGTGGGAGAATGTGTGCAGAACCTCAGTAGGAGTGTGCAGGACATCATGGGACCTGTGCAGGACCCCAGTAGGGAGTGTGCAGGACGTCGTAGAATGTGTGCAGAACCTCCCAGTAGAGTGTGCAGGACATCATGGGACCTGTGTGCAGGACCCCAGTAGGGGTGTTCAGGACACGTCCGTAGAATGTGTGCAGGACAGACCTCCAGTAGGAGTGTGCAGGACCTTAGTAGGAGTGTGCAGGAGCATCATGGGACCTGTGCAGGACCCCAGTAGGGGTGTGCAGGACCTCCGGTAGGAGTCTGCAGGGCATTATGGGAACGTGTGCAGAGACCTTAGTAGGAGTGTGCAGGACATCATGGGGACCTGTGCAGCAGACCCCAGTAGGGGTGTGCAGGACGTCGTGGGAATGTGTGCAGAACACTCCCAGTGGGAGTGTGTGCAGGACCTTAGTAGGGAGTATGCAGGACATCATGGGACATGTGCAGGACCTCCCAGTAGGGGTGTGCAGGACGTCGTAGAATGTGTTCAGGACCTCCCAGTAGGGTGTGCAGGACCTTGTGGGAAGTGTGCAGGACCTTGGTAGGAGTGTGCCCAGGACATCATGGAGACCTGTGCAGGACCCCCAGAAGGGGGGTGTGCAGGACGTCGTAGAATGTGTGCAGAGACACTCCAGTGCAGGAGTGTGCAGGACATCCATGGGACCTGTGCAGGACCCCAGAAGAGGGTGTGCAGGACGTCATGTAGAATGTGTGCAGAACCTCAGTAGGAGTGTGCAGGGACATCATGGGACCTGTGCAGGACCCCAGTAGGGGGTGTGTGCAGGACGTCGTAGAATGTGTGCAGAACCTCCAGTAGGAGTGTGCAGGACATCATGCCAGGACCTGTGCAGGACCCCAGTAGGGAGTGTGCGGGACGTCGTAAGAATGTGTGCAAGAACACTCCCAGTAGGAGTGTGCAGGACATCATGGGACCTGTGCAGTGACCCCCAGTAGGGGTGTGCAGGACGTCGTAGAGATGTGTCGCAGAGACCTCCGGTAGGGTTTGCAGGACATCATGGGACCTGTGCAGGGACCCCAGTAAGGGAGTGTGCAGGACGTCGTAGAATGTGTGCAGAACCTCAGTAGAGGAGTGTGCGGTGACATCATGGGACCTGTGCAGGACTCCCAGTAGGGGTGTGCCCAGGACGATGCGTAAGAATGTGTGCAGGACCTTAGTAGGAGTGTGCAGGACATCATGAAACGTGTGCAACACCCCCTGTAAGTAGATATGAGCAGGACTTCATGAAATGTGTGCAGGACATCAGTAGGAGTGTGCAGGACATCATGAAGCGTGTGCAGGACCCCAGTAAGGGGATTGAGCAGGACGTCATGGAATGTGTGTAGGACCTTAGTAAAATTGTGCAGGACATCATAGAACGTGTGCAGGACCCCAATAGGGGTGTGCCCAGGACATCAAGGAATGTGTGCAGGACCTTAGTAGGAGTGTGTGCAGGGACATCGATGAAACGTGGCCTGCAAGACCCTGCTAAGGATGAGCAGGACTTCATGGAGATGTGTGCTGGATCTCCAATGTAGGAGTGTGCAGGACCTCAGTTTAATGCTCAGGACACCGTATGCAAGCCAGGCATCCGAATCTACAAGAACGATAGTTAAGTCCGCCAGAACAGGGCTACCGTAATCTCACTCGATTGGCTCGTACACAAATTTTCTAAGTTCTGACTCCGAATTCGCTTCATCTTCCCTTTACAGGTGGTGATGTTTTCCTGCTTTGTAGTCCATGCAGATCCTCAACTGCTGACCTCTGGAGCAGGACGGTGTGTGAATCAAGCACACACCGCTTTCTTCACTTCTTTTTATACTTTACCGCTTGGTCAATTTTTGTATCATCCAATTTGTTTACGAGAGCCGAATAACATTATTCCTAAGATTACGGTAGCCCTCTTCTGGCGCACTTTAAAGGCAGTGTTCACGACAAATCTCGTTCTCGGGAGGTCTCGGTGTGAAACTCTCCTAAGTTGGCAGGTGCATGTAGAGGGATAGAGGTCTAAGAAGGCAACGAAAACTGGCCTGGGGAAATGAATACAAACGGCTTTGAAAGCTCTCCCTGATGCGCCTACCTATCCCGGTCCGCCCCCGATCGGACGAGCTTGTGGCGCCGCGCGCGTTTCGATGGCGCAAATTGCTGCCAAGCAACTCTGCCGCAATTAGCATTACCGATTCGCGGCGCAGATTTCGGCGATTAGCGCGCGCTTGACGAAATCAGCAGGGCCCGCATGATTCTCGTCCACGCCCTGAATTAAGAAGCCGTTATTTTTGACTTATTCTGGACGTTTTTCTTCGCTGTTTACTTCACTATTAATTACCTCACGACAAAACAATCCCATTTTTGGGTCGCGAACTCGGAGTCCGATATTCATCGTGAACACTGCCTTTAACTATCGTTCCTTTTCCGGAAACAGACATATGGGCCGGCGCAGACGAAGCCACATCAGCATGAACCGGTGAAGTTTGGCTAGAGCGGCTGACGCTGGGTATATCCCTAGACGTGGTGGGGCCACCCAAGATTTACTCTATAGAAATGATGAAAAACTCTGATAAAAGAGGCTGATACTGCGCTATCAAATCATTGTTTTTTGTATTAGAGGCTCTGCGGAAATACTTCGACTGGGTAGCCCCTCTACCAATTAGCCGTTCATTTCCATTTCTGTCTTGAATGGTGCGTGCCCCCGTCTAGAATAGTGCCTAGGAACCTGTACAATTGGGTCATTTTGAAGCTCATTTCTTCATTTTTCGACTTTTCAATTCAAAAAGTATATGCTCTTGGCATCTATTTGTAGGAAGCCGCGTTGCAACAATTGTATCTTGCAGTCTCTTAACGCAACGGAGCAGGTTGTCTCCTCATTTCTACCACTATGTTTTCGAAAAAAAACAACAACTTGACTTTTTAGAGATTGACGATGTTTTAGAAGGGGAAACCCTTGAGAAAAAAGTTGTGAAATTTCTGAAAGTTGGGCTCCGCAGAAAAGGTCAAGAGATTTGGCATTGCTCTAAAATGTAGTGAAAATTGTTTCATTAAGATTTGGCTATCGAACAGATTTTCTAAATGTAGTGAAATAGTTGAATCTGATTTGGCTGTTGTTGGTATATGAAGATAACATGAATCATTAAATGTAGTGAAATTGTTGCCAAACGGATTTGGCAGGAGCTCTATGAATCATCACAGTCAAATCACGCGTCAGAAAGGGTTTTTCTTGGAGCGCATATTGAAGACCAAATGAGAACAAGGAATAAGTCTAGCAGCAAAACGTTTCCATACAATGTGAACCGTGAAAGCGTTGTTGACACGAAGACATAGCGCCAGTAGCTAATAGGACCAATTGTGTTACATTTCGTTTATCGTGATTTTTATCTAATCCCAGTGAGGGAAGAGGAGGTCTAGTACCTTAGTGGCAGCTACATTGAAAAGGCAGAATAACGTTCGAGAACCTTATTTCTAGCCCATAAGGCCACGTTTCGTTCCAGCATTGTTGACTGAGGTTTATTATTTTTCTTTTTGTCTTCATTCGCTCGCCAGAGGACCTTCCTGACGCGTGATTTGACTGTGATAATTCATAGAGCTCCTGCCAAATCCGTTTACCCAACAATTTCCACTACATTTAATGATTATGTTATCTTCATATACCAACAACAGCCAAATCGATTCAACTATTTCACTACATTTAGAAAATCTGTTCGATATAGCCAAATCTAATGAAACAATTTCACTACATTTTAGAGCAATGCCAAATCATGACCAGCACTCTGGGCTAACTTTCAGAAATTCTGCGAATAACTTTCAAAGTGATATTGCCCCGATTGCCACTTTTGAGCAGAATCCGACAATTTTTTTCTCAAAAACACCTAAATTTCCATAGGGGACGGGAACTATACTTCGACCAAATCGAATGATTCGCAAATTAAATATTCTGATTAAAGGCGACTTCGAATCATTCAAAAGTCGAAGAAATTAAAAAAAAGGCCATTTCGAATTATTTGAAAAATCGAGATATTCGAAAAGTGAACATTTCCGAATTATTCGCAACACCGAACATTTGAAGAAAAAAACGATTCCCGATTTCTTCTAGAGTATGTCAACGAATATTTGGAAAACGAATATTCCGGTCAGATAAACGAATAATCGAATATTCCCCTTCCTCTGGAATAATTCAGTATTCGAAAAGTCAATTTTCCGAATAATTCGCTTATTCGAATATTCGAAAGAAGTCAATTATCCGAATAATTCGTTTATTCGAGATATTCGAAAAAGTCAATTATCCGAATAATTCGTTCATTCGAATATTCCCGGAAAAGTCAATTTTGAATAATTCGCTTATTCGAATATTCGAAAAGAGTCAATTATCCGAATTATTCGTTTATTCCGAATATTCGGAAAAGTCGAATTTTCTGAATAATTCGTTTATTCGAATATTCGAAAATTTTTATTCGTTTGATATCCTCTAATTTATTCGTGATTTTCTTCTAATAGTCTGATGAGGAGCATTTAGAAATAAATCTGGGGTGGTAGTAAAATGGGTAGATAACCGCGAAGTTAACTCGCGGTTAACTGCAACTGAACGTGAGCTTTTCAGTTGACGATTTTCAGGAGAAGCGCCAGGCATTTCTTAAACTAAGCACACTCACTGTATGAGCCACTAGATACGCATTGAAAGAATTCGAAAAAATGGTCCGCTGTGCCTTTTTTGGAGAAAAATTAAGTGATTTAGAATTTTTTTGAAATTTTTTTGAGCTTTTTCAGCTCGCGGTAAGTCCGCCGCAAGACAGCAACTTAACGTGAGCTGACAGAAAAAAATGGAAATAGTTTGTGAATGAAGGAAAAGATGGATATGGCTTCCGAAAAGTCCTCCGGAGGGCTTTTTCGGAAGCATCCATCTTTTTCTTCATTCACACACTATTCCATTTTTCTTTCTGTCAGCTCCCGTTTGGTTGCACGATTTTGCGCCGGACTTAACACCGAATCTGCCTTCTGATAACGCGTTTTCCTTGCAGCTTACGCTTGCTGAAGAGTAATGCAAGTCGTCGTGAATGGGGTGCAGGACGTTTTATGATTTGGTGCAGTACCACGGTGAGTGTGTGCAGGATGTGTGCAGGACACTCACTGGGGGTGTGCAGGACTTCACTGAGGAGTGTGCATGATCCCACTGAGAGTGCAGGATGTGCGAGGAGCCTACTGGGTCCTGCACCTCTACTATATGTACTGCACACATGCACATGACACCCTGCACACTCCCAGTGAAATGCTACGCACCATCTTTGGGCCCTAGAAACTCTGATTCTAGGCCGTTTTTCTCGCGCTACCTTCATAGTTTTTCAGCTGTTTTCAATCTAGGCTGATTTCTATAGTTTTGTAGATAACGCTTTTCATCGCGACCACTGCCTTTAAGCCACACTCACAAGCGGCGAGGTACCCTCTGCTTCCCCACAGCTCGCACTAAGTTCGGCAGCAGCTTGGAATGCGTTCCGTGTGTGCGCTGCGGTTCGCCAGGAACACTTTGTGCTGTGGGTGGCCGTTCCAGGGTGGCAGCCGGGTGTCCAGGTCAATCGATGTAACGGGAATTATCTGGTCGTCGTAATCATATGTTTTCCTCCACTGTCGACCGATTCCGGTGTTCTCGTTCTTCTATTCTTGGCTTCTATTCCACATTCGATATTCTCTGCTTCTATTCGACCTCTGCTCACAATCAGGAGTAAGTTTTTTTCATTTCCATTGTTTATCCGGGTGATTAATTAATTATGTATCTATTTCTATCCATATAAACATTGTTCATAAACATTCAACAGTTTAAAACTAAATGCTAAGGAAAAACATAATTAAGCAAATACATTAATGAGTAAATAATTATTTGTTTGATAAAATCCTCAGTGAAGAGAGGCAAATAGTGTTAAAATGATATTCAAGAATTTTGTTTTGAATAAATAATTACTTACTTATTAATGTATTTGCTTAATTATGTTTTTCCTTAGCATTTAGTTTTAAATTTCGTTGAATGTTGATGAAGCTATGTTTATATGGATAAAAAATAAATTAATAAATAATTAATCACTTCGATAAACAATGGAAATGAAAAAACACACCTGATTGTGAGCAGAGGTCGAATGAGAAGCAGAAGAATATATCGAAATATGAGAATAGTATTGGCCAAGAATAGAACGAACGAGAACACCGGAATCCGGTCGACAGTGGGGAAAACATATGATTACGACGACCGATAATTCCCGATTACATCGATTGACCAGCGCCTGACTGCCCACCCTTGAACGGGCACCCACAGCACAAAGTGTTCCCGCAGGAACCGCAGCGCACACACGGAACGCATTCCAAACTGCTGCCGAACGAATTACTGCGTGCTGTATGGAAGCAGAAGAATTAGAAAGAAGGGAAGAATAGGAGGAAGACGAGGAAGAGGAGAAGAAAGAGGAAGAAGAAGAAGAAGAAAGAAGAAGATAGGGAAAGAAGGAGGAAGAACAGGAAGAGGAAGAAAGAAGGAGGAAGAGGAAAGAAAGAGAGGAGGAAGAGGAAGAGAGGGAGGAAAAGAGGGGAGAGAAGAAAGAAGAAGAAGGAGTTTGAGAAGTACAAGGTGTCTAGATTGGGTAGACGGAATCCGTGAGATAAACAACGCAGTGGGAGTCGAACGATCAAATGATGATTCCGAGCAACAATTGGTTTTTGGGGGCGACAAGTGGTTTTACGGGGCAACAAGTGAACCTGCGGGGCAACAAAGTGATTTTGCGGGGCAACAAGAGTGATTTTAGGGTCAGCAGTTGCTCTTTCCGGGGCAACAAGTGATTTTAGGGTCAGCAGTTGCTCTTTCAGGTATGGCAACAAGTGATTTTGCGGGGCAACTAGTGATTTAGTGGGGGTACAGAAGTGGTTTTGTGGGCACAAATGCTCTGAAATCGCTCCACACTTTCCAATGTCGCGCCCCAGAAAAATGACTTGTTGCCCAGGTGTCACTGGGCAACAAGTGAGTTTGTGTAGGGCTACACGCGAGCGAATGCCAGAGCAGGGCGCGGAGAGTCAGAGACACAGAGGCGCGAAGCCAGGGACTAACGATAAATTACTCATCAGATCTGAGAAACAGAAGGATTGGTCGGAACAAGCAAACATTATACCATTTGAAAGACCTTACCACAAGATTTCTAAATTTCGGGGAAGCGGCTGATCAGTGGATCATGCCAGGTATCGGAAAAACAGATGGAAGTTATCGATAATTACTGCACGTTTTTGAGTTTGAAAGAATAATTGGCCAAAAATCTTAGGTGGTTTTCCGAACTATTTATCATGTACAGCGAGGAGCTAGAAATATTACCAGCCCCTGAGAGGGTACGGGCCTCCTTAGGAAGGAGCTGAATTCAAAAAGATCGCCAACCCATTTGAAATCGCTGCGAACCACTTTTCACGGTCTAGAAATTCTCTCCAAGTTTTCCACCATGATTCAGACACAGTTGATGAAAAAACATTGCTACTCTCTGTAAGTCTAAGCAAGATGAGGCTTGCGGCTGTAGAAATGGTGAAATATTTGGAGTTTAGAAAATCAAAAAACTGAAATTTCGCAAGTCTGTCAGCCCGCAGGCATTTTATTTAAACTGTTGTCTATATCATATTAATACTGTTGAGGTGGACGTGGCATTACGTCAAATAACCACAAAATACTTGAATTTTCCTTTCCACCAACTCGATTGATTGTGTTAGCCCTATATGCCTTGTTTGGCCGTACAGACATGCGAGAACTCAGAAGAAAAAGAGCTCTCGATGCTGGATTCGAATTATGCCCTTCACTGCTCAGAATGAATCACTTCGGGCCGTGTTATGACAGCTTTTTTAGTAAATTAGTGCGGGTATTGTGTATTGTAACATCTGCCTATGCTCCGAGAGACGAATCATCTGAAATAACGAAGGCGGAGTCACTTCGCAACTCACCGAAGAAAGCAAGCGGGCAGGAGTTGCTTGAACGACAATTTTATTTGGAAAGAGCTATTAAACTATTGGCAGGTCGAATTTGAAATCGTTCCAAAATGGATCGATTCATACGCTTTGCTTTATGCTATCACTGATAAGAGATGCGATCGTGATTCAAGTATGGAAAGCACCCTCATTCAAAAAGAGTATCGCTGAAAGAGTACCGAAAAGCGAAGTATAGCGCCGTCGCCATTCTTCGAAACATATAGTACCTCATTAAAACAAAACTCCAAGATGCAGGATTTTGAATATTGCGGGTATTCCTTCAAATTAGGAGACCCGAATGATAGAAAACCTCGGGTAGATGAAACGTTTCTGTTATTCAAGAAACATGTTTCCTCATTTTTATTCACTTTGAGAAGAAAAAAACGAAAAACATGTCTCCTAATCGGGAAGAATACCGTGGGGCAACTAGTTGACACTTCGATTCCTTGCAGCAACGACCAAAGTTTTTACAAGCTTCTTTATCCAGCCGATGTTTCGGCAGAGTTTCACGCGCTTCCAGAGCCGGGGAAAACCAAAATCATTCCGGACAAACTATCCTAATCAAACAAATTGCTGCATCCTCCAAATAAACTTTCACTCCGGGGTAGAAAACGACACGATGCCACAGTAAACAAGCAGCACGCAACTCAGTCAATTTCAGGAATATCCTATAGAGGTTACAAATGGCTGAACCGTTTTCAATTTGCCCCCTCTACCGAATCAAGGTGGCGGCAATACTAGTTCAATAGAAAAGTTCAAGTAAGTCGCATCCTGATTCTACACTGCGCATCATAAGGATAGGACACCCCCAAACTTGTCGATCTCGTGTTTGTTGAGCAAAATAGATCTTTTTCGTCGAATTCTACTGTGATTAGAATGTCAAAATGACTCCCATATACCTCTTTTGGGCTAGATCGAATGTTGTGTGCTGCACTTTTCTAAAATAATTTTAGGTTTTAAATCGCGTATCAAAAGATTGGACATCCCTGGGTTAAATCGGATTTATCGTTCGATAAAGTTGCGCGATCCAAAAATTTACCAGAACAGCTAGGCTTTCTTCGCATCTTAACTTAAACAAATACTCACGATTTTTCGTACACTTTCGACCAAACTGGTCTGCAGCCTTCGCAAGTCGATCTTGCTTCATTTTCGGTCATGTGCCTGTTGGAGCGCAGAAATCGGGAGAAATCGTCGGACATTAGCTAAGACCCCAAGGTCTTAAATATCCCAGAAAATTCTCATTTTGTTGAGATTAGGACTGTAGACTATCCACTCTGCACAAATAGTTATTGCCGAGAAAAAGATGCCGACCTCAGTTACCTGCTCAGAAAGCGTTCTGATTGTCCGGCTAAAAACTGCTACTTTGTTGCCCGAAGACGTAGGAAATGAGAAAGTAGGTGTCTCTCTAACGTCGTCTAGATTCTCACTGGAAGATCATCCGGCTGCTGGCGAATGCAAGCCCGCAGACGTTCATGAAGGAGCAAATGTTCTCACAGAATGTAGAGGAGATCATGGTTCCGATGGCTAAACTGGACAGCTACTTCGACTATTTGTGTATAGGCGATAGTTTCTGATGTTAAGGAGTCTTCTCTCAATAGGTCTGATTGTCGGAAGTGCTACTAAAGCTATTCGAGGGTAGGTGGTGTCCAATTTAGCATTTTCAGAGACTCCAGAACGTAAATCTCCATAATCCGTCCAGAGGATTTGCCCGTCAAGGACGTCTACAGCTTGCGTTTGCCAGCCCAGTCAGATGATCTTCCATTGAGTACCAGATGATATTGTAGTACCATCTCTACCTTCATTTTCTCCGTTTTCAAGCGCCAATACTTGCTTGTTACCTAGCAAGACAACCGAGAAAGTTGACGTGAAGCAAGGTTCTAGAATCGGCTTCTTTGCTCGGCAATAACTATCTTGTCCAGGAATTGGATAATCTACAGCCCTAATATCAACGAAATGAAGAATCTCTGGGATATTTAAGGTCGTCAGCTCTGAGCCAATGGCCTTCGATTTCTCTCGATTGCTGCGCTCTAACGCAGGCAATAGCCGAGAAATGGAGCATGACTGTCTTGCGAAGAAGGCAGACCAGTTTGGTCGAAAGTTTACGAAATCGAGTATTTGTCGCCGGTAAAGGTGCGAGGAAGGCCTATCGGTTCTAAGACATTTTTGGATCGCACAATTTTATCGAACGATAAATCCGATTTAACCAATGGTGTCCTATCTTTTTGATACGCGATTTAAAACATAAACTAGCGAGACCTAGCGAAGTTTTTCGCTCCACAGAAACTTTGCGTGAGCCAACTACGCTGAGACGGATTAGTTTTGTTAGAACGGTGGTGAGCTGACTTTACGTCTGCGAAAGTTGCTGTACGTATGGACTCTCCTGAGCAGAGCAGGGCGCCGCACATTTTACAGCAGGCCGTGGGGGTATCAAAATAGTGGGATCATAAATCAAAACGCAAGAAGCCAGCGGTAAATCGTCGGTTGCTACCGGCACAAAGATTCACAACCCCGTCTGTACTTCGCTTCCCTTACGTCGCTACCCACTGCCCTTTCTTCCAATTTGCAAAGTTACTGGCGATTATTCTCGCTTGACCGTCTCCTATCATATGATAAGGAAAAACGCATTCTCATATTATATCATGTTTCCCTAGTTGTCCAACATCATGCCCTTGTTCTCAATGAATGAAATTGGTAGGTGGTTGTTCATGTTTTTGCGGTGCAGATTTTGATAAGCTCAGACTTGCAACATATATAGTGGAGTCCACCAAGAGTGTCTCATTTACTTATCAATGAGAAGCGGTCGATTGGAGATCAATGAACACATGAAACTCACTGTGCTGCACAACCGCTCTCGCTCAATCGGTATCGAGCGTGCTGGTATGGGATTCATGCACATTGAGTGATCCCCAGCCGACCGCTATCTTGATGATAAGTAAATAGTACGTGAACTCTATATGAAACTGGTTTTTGGAAGTTAGGGATTCGAAATGACTGAGCGGTCACGCAATGAGTGGCGAACAGAAGAAGGAGGTACGGAAGTGGGGCTGCTGCTTGTGTCCTAAAACTTGCAAGAAAATGTCTCCAGGAGTTCTGCGTCATTCTCAAAAACGCGTCGCATGCTTCTCAAGATTCATGTTTTCCTATCTATTTCTTCTGCACAAAGGTTAGATTTAGCGATTGTCAGATTGAAAAACCTTTTTTCAAATTCTACACTCTTGGTGACGTCCTGCACACTCCCACTGCGGTCCTGCTAGCTTTTGATGACCTGCACACTCCCACTCGGGACCTGCGCATTTTCTATGACACCCTGCACACTCCAACTGGGGACCTGCGCACTCTCTATGACGTCCTGCACACTTCCGTTAGGGTTCTTCACACTTTCTATGACGCCCTGCACCCTACCATTTGGGTCCTGCACACTTTCTGTGACGTGCTGCACCCTCCGTTGGGGTCACTGCACATTCAATGACGTCCTGCACACTCCACTACTGAGGTCCTGCACATTCCTACTTAGGACCTGCGCACTTTCTATGACGTCTTGCACACTTTCTATCACGCCCTGCACACTCCCATCGGGTTCCTGCAAATTTCTATGACGCCCTGCACACTTCCGCTGGGGTCCTGCGCATTCCTACTTAGGCCCTGCGCACTTTCTGCCGATGACGTCCTGCACACTCCGATTAGGGGTCCTGCACTTTCTTTGACGTCTTTTACACCCTCACTTTGGTCCTGCACACCTTTGATAACGCCACTGCATTTTTTGCATCGCTAGGCGCGACTCGCAGAAAGTTATCATGACCCACGACCATAAAGTGCGCTCCACGGACCAAACTCAGTTTGCCCCGAGGCACGTAAGATGTGACTCGGGCTGATTTTTGCAGTAATCGATAAATGTCGCACCCACCTAAATGTTGGTACCATTTCACTTACAAGTTTTGATCAGCCATGCTACTAAGATATGCAGGACACATGCACACACATACACACACACATCGGGACATAACTGAAACTTTAGGAAGTATAAGGATGTATTCTAGAAAAAGTGCACTGAAACATTCGATCTAACCCAAAAAGGAGGTATACGGGGCTATTTTACATCCTGATCACAATAGTACTGATGGAAGGAAAAAGATCTTGTTCAACAAACACGAGACCGACAAAATCAGGTGGTGTCCTATCTTTATGATACGCAGTGTATTCGACTCCTTTTCAAACGTTCTTTCTGCGATCCAGCAGCCGGAGATCTTTTCCCGGCTGCTCTTTCGACGTCGCTAGCATACTGAGTAAAGTCCGTAATTTACTACCCCAGAAACACTTCGGCGGGCGGCATTTTCCTAGAAAGAGTAGCATTTGGCGTGGTTTTGTTGTGCCCGCATCAATATCACCTAACATACGTACCTATGTGTAAGTGGAGCTCGATGGTCCAAAATTCCAGATATACAATCGAAATCAGTTGCAAAATCGTTTCCTTTGTTCAAGATCCGTTCATTTTCAGAGAGCGCACAACCGCTACTTCAGCGACAACTGAAGGGAAACACAGTGAGCTTCCTTTTCGTGTCTTTAAGCATTGAGTGTGTTCAGCAGAGCCGGGATTGAGCTTGAGCCCAAAGAAATGGCAAGTTAATAACATACCGTCATCCACCTAAAATACCTAAGTACTAAAAAGTTCGTCTGCCAACAGATCCGTCATGATACGATGCAACATTCGATAGGAACACGGTTACGTTACTTCAGTGTAGCTATTTGGTGTTAAAGATCATTTATGATTTGTTTCAAAAAACCAAAAGAATGTTTTCTCAGGAACCACCCTGTTAGATGTTCAGAACTAACGTTCACTCCTTTCAAGTTCTCCACCTATTCATCTGTTATCGAGGCAGTGTTCGTGTTTTAAATATTTCATGTATCTACGCAAAATTCTAAGCTTGAGCCTGCTCCTGTGAAAGTGGGACAAATGGAAAAACGCGATAGAAAACAGAGATGAAGGAATAAAATGCATCCTAATGAGAAAGCGTATTTGAGCCGTAAGAACAAAGGAAGCACCTAGCTTAAGGATAAGGAGTCAGGGCGAGAGTCATGCTTAACCCAGGAAGACCGCCTCCTAATCTGGTCAGCCGAATTTATATATTAATGAACATTTAGCAGATGTTTTGTTGGCCCAACGTGCGCTATTTTAATCCAATCAGCCTGTTCAGGAACCTTCAAAGTGCTTTATTGCCATCCCACATGGTTGTGCTATTTTTTGGACCTTATCTAATTGGGTATCGAATTTACGTGCTTATCGACTATAAAGCGAACAGGAGACGCGTATGTGTTCTATACACTATATTAACTCTAAGGCTGATGCACAGTCGTGTCGTATACTTGGTGTACCCAGGCCATAAAACGGCCAATGTCTCACCGTCGACTGCGTACCACGCGCTGCGCGACCGCACGTGCGTCAACGGGGGAAGCAGACGAGTTTTGGCCGCCGCGCGATAGTTTTCGGCCGCCGCGCGCTCGTTGCCGAAGTATCCTTGCGCGGCGGCAAAATAACTCGTCGCGCGGCGGCTCAAAACCGTCTGCTTCCGACGCGCGTGCGGTCGCGCAGCGCGGTATTACGCAGTCAACGGTGGACATTGGCCGTTTATATGGTTTGTATTTGATATTATTAATTGGATGCGTGTAGAGAGTGTCAGAAGCGCCGTTGTCGTCGCACATGGTGACAAAGCACGCCCATGCCGATCATTTTTTCCGCAGGGCTACCGTAATCCTGCGCGTAAATTAAACAACGCCGGCTGCATGGCTGCGGACTTTGTCACATATCACCACGACAGCCACTATTTTTGGCGGATGACTTCCCACCAAGTTAAATTTCGACCAGGAGGACGTTGTGCTAGCCCGAAATGTCGAAAATTGTTTTTGCGAATTCATAAATAAACGAACGAGGGTTGATTCTTGTTGTGCAGCTGTAAAAGGGATAACTGTCGAAATGTGTCGACGGTATTTTACCTAAATTACTTTTGCTTTGCCGTTAGAAAAAGGATGTGTCTACTAAGATTTGAAGATTGTATGAATGAAATCATCATTTTGTGAAGAAAAGTTTCATAACTCCCAGAAGAATCTCTTTGTTTCGCGGATAATTTTTCGATCTTACGCGTTTCGGGTTACTTTCTTTATCGCGACCGAGTCATACTTCTTTACAAGTGCTATGAAAAATAGCCCTATAATCAACTGTTATCTCCATGCGACCGTTTGCGAACCAGGCTAATGGTGAAAAGGGAGATTACAACAGCTTTTGTTGATGTTTTCGGATCATAAGTACAGAAATTTGGAGAATCGCCGTAAGATATGTGACAAAGTCCGCAGCCATGCAGTCGGCGCTATTTAATTTACGCGCAGGATTACGGTAGTCCTGCAGAAAAAATGATCGGCATGGGCGTGCTTGTCACTATACATTCCATCCGATGGCCAAAATGGCGTCGGATCGAATTTTCGGATATTGCCGATTTTGCAAACCCGACTCATCGGATAAATCGGATACTGTCCCGAACGAGAATTTCGGATAACGGATCCTATCCGAAACCAGAATTTTTGATGGGATCGGATATCCGATCGGATAAAATCGGATTCACCGGATAATCCGGATGAAAAAACGGATAAGAAAATTTTTTTAGTAGTACCGTGGATTCAACCCCGCGTGTAATTCAAGCAAACCGATACATTCTGTAGCCACGAGCATACGCGTCGCGGTCCGGTGTGTGTGTCGCGCTCGCGGCGAACACTAAAAACCCCACCGTTTAGAGTAGTCTTCAGCGCTTTAAAAGGAGTAAATGGCTATCATCTATGACGAGAAAGGCAGACACGCAGGAAAGCAAATTATGCCTCTGGACATGTCAGTTTACTTGGTTTCACTCTGAAGCTAGGGATGTCCGCGTCGCCGCTGCAACTGGTCGCGCGCGACGCTCGTAGCTAACGACGCGGCACGCACGGGTGAAAACTTCGCCCTCCCCTGCAACCGGTGAGAGCACATAACTGACCAAAAGAAGACCTGCCACAGGAATCATGGTTTAGCGGGGCGTTGCGATAATCCCGGTAGAGGCTACGACCCCTTACCTTGTTAAAGCGAAACCTTGGAAAAAAATCCCAGATTCGTTACGAACTTCCCCTTCTGGGTGAAACATTAGAGCTTGAAAATTATATGATCCCTGCAGAATTAACGCTGTATCGCAGGAAGGGAACCCACCGTGCAATCGTACATAGCCACGCGCATTTTCCCGTGCCGCCACGCATCATGAATACACCAACCGAGGGTTTCCCTACCCTCCTGAATTCAAGAATCGTTTGATTACGACACGCACGGAAAAAGAGGTAAGGGGACAAAGTGCGAGGAAACTCAGAAGCAAGGCTAGTTCTTTTTGCACACGCTTCCTCTGTTGTCTTCAACATAACTGAAGGACACAAACATCAATTAATTTTAACACAAAACTACGGGTTGCGGAACGTGCCACATATTTCACGGAAGAGCGCGTCCCCGCCGTTGCACCGTCAACCCGTTTTCCACCGCCAAATAACCATCTCCGTGTATTGAATTTCTCTTTTATCTGCGGTACAACCAACAATTCGACTCCTCCCCGTTTTGCTCCCGCCAAATCGCACCGACAAGCCTTTTTACCCCGCTGAACAACCGTCAAGCGTGTCTGGAGTCCAACTTCAGAACGTCACCCGAGTTATGAACACAGATTCGCGTTGTAATAAAGCGTCCGAACAAAGACATTCCTTCGATACCTGTCCGTGAAATTTGCAAATAAAACACTTGTTTGTCTTCCTGAGAAAGCTCAAAATCATTTGTGTGCCATCATCAGAAGACACACTTATTTCGCAGAATCATATAAAATGTGGGGAAACGCTTACACTTCCCTTTTACACTTAGATGTGGATGTCTTTTGATGGCAATAATGTATCATGAGATTGGAACAAATTGAATTAATACCGCAAATTGCAGGAGTTTTCCCGCATCTAAGGCCCCGTCAGACTTGGTCGAAAAAACCGACTGAGTCCGAGTAAGTCCGGGGCAGAAAGCAACCGACCTTCTCGAAGCAATCGCGGGGGTCGGTGGCAGAGTTAAAACGCCCCTTTTGCAATGAAATTGATCCGGATCTGGCTGATCGGCGGAGGTTTCGGCATGACCTCGCAACTGCCGAAGATTTCGTGGTGATGTCTCATAAGTGGCAATAAGTTTTCGGGTCTATGTGTTGCAGTGTCTGCACTGTTTTCCCTATTGATACTCTCTCGTGTAGAGCGCGGAAATTGCAGCCCACAATGTATACGCTGCTGCTTGGATGTCTGAGGTGTTTGTGCTTGTCATGGTTGACATTGTTCGGAATATCGACGCTTCTGGCGAAGGATGGTAGGTGGCAGGTTGAATCGCCAGTGCTGCCTCTCGACCTGCACGCGGGTTTTCGGCATGAATGGGGGAGTTTTCGGGCTTAGCCTGCCCCTTTTTTCGTTTCGAGCGACAGCACGCTACCTGTTCAACTCCCCTCAACCGGCCACCGACCCCAGCGAGTGTGTGAGTTGGTGCAATGGATCTGCCCGTGTGCGAACGTGGCGAAACACCCATGTACCGACTGGGTGGATTGCGGGTTGCAATGAGTCGGTCGCATTCAGGACTCAGTGGGTTGATTTTTGCTGATACCCGACTGTCACTATTTCGGTGCGTATCGACCGGGTGGGACTCAGTTCATCGACCATCTCTGACGGCGGCCTAGGGACTTGCAAAACGAAATAAAAGGCCTCTCCGCTTCACGAAATACCCCTATCACATGTTATTGCAGTTATTTTTGTGATATTATGTCCCCTTCATCATAAAATATTTGTATTTGTTCAATATGCATGTAGTGAAGTGTCAAAATCCATTCCTTACACATGCTTAATCCAGCGATTCCGCAACCGTCAATAGCGCGCTCTACTGCGAATTCGCGCGATCTCTACGCGACGCGCGTTCGGAGCTGGCTGTTACGGCGGGCGCAATTCTATCCGTTTTCATCGAAATTATCCGATATTTATCCGATAATTATCCGAAAAATCCGATTTTTATCCGATCGATTATCCGTTTTTATCCGATTATCCGGTTTTCTGATCGGATTAGCTTCGAGTTTCACTTTTCCGGATATCGGATAATTCCGGATCATCGTGTTTTTTTCGTCTGATCGGATTTCCGGATGCAATCCGAAATCGCCGCTTTGAAAAGCGTCGGATCCGGATTTCGGATAATTATCCGATCGGATTATCCGACCCGGATATCGAAACCGACTCCGTCGGATGGAATGTATACT